>OOFE01045074.1:0-19404 GCA_900323365.1 Monocentris japonica | reverse complement strand
TTATAATTCATTAATTTATTTCCCATAACTGCTTATTCCTATTAAGGGACATGGGGGTGCAACCTATCCCAGCATGCATTGGAGGGAAGGCAGTTTCCAAAACAAAGTTGTAAAGTGCTCCACAAAAATAAAATGAAAAATGACAAAGGTCAATAAAATAGAAAGAGCAATGAGGTAATGTAAAAAGTAACAAAAATATTAATGAAAATAGTTCCTGCCATTCCAGCTGTAGGAACAAAAGGAATAAATAAATAACTCACAAAGCAACAAATGAATGAATGAATAAAATAAAAAAAGATTATAAAAAAAGGCCTAACAATAAAGGTAAGTTTTATGAAGTGATTTAAGAGATGATACTGACTCTGCCAGCCTGAACTCCTCAGACAAGTTGTTCCAAAGCCAAGGAGGCCCGATGGCAAAAGCCTGGTCACCTTTAGCCTGGACACAGGAACAATTAAAAGGGCCTTGCTCAGGGGAGCTCAGGGGTAATCAATAAAATCTAAAATGGGCAGGCAGCCAGTGAAAAGACACTAAAATGGTAGGAGATATGGCCCTGTCTCTTAGTATAGTAAAGAATGTTGTACACATTTGAGCTAGTCCACTTCTTTTTGCTTAATGCATGTAAAGCATTTCAATAAACAAGGTGAGATGAAATAAAAGTATATATAATCCTCTCTTTATCTCTGGAATTTAAGACAGATCTCATTGTTTCTGTGTTCCTCAGATGGAAATAACCTGACTGAACAAGCTTTTTAGTATGTTGTTCAAAATTAAAGCTTGGAGTCAAATAGGACTCACAAGTTCTTAGAGTCTTAATATGTTGATTTAGAGGGCCAAGGTTATGGCGAATTTGGCTGGATGTGTGCTCAGGGCCTATAACAAGGACTTTGGTTTTGTCCAAACCTAATTTTAAAATAAATGTTTCACATCCAGTCCTTAATCCTCCAACAGAGGATATATAAGGAGAATAAAAGCGGTCCAAGAATTGAGCCTTGTGGCACACCATGGTAAGGACTGAGACAACAATGGACACAAGGAATTTCCTGTTTGTCAAGTGTGAAGTGAACCAATCTAGGACGGCCCCTTAAATATCGATCCACTGCCTCAATCTATCTATAAGGATATCATGAGCTATAGTATCAAATGCTGCACTTAGGCCAAGCAGCACTAACACCCTGCATCAGATGCAGCCTTGCCTGCATCTGCATTCATCAAGATATCATTTACAACCCTGACAAGGGTAGTTTCACTGCTGTGCTGCTGCTGAAAACCAGATGTTATTATTTTCCAATGCTCCTAGGGGTTGGAAAATAATAACACAGAGATGTGGTTACATGTTGTACCAAAGCTATCAGTCAAGGTGGTATTACTTATTTGAGAGCATCAATCGCTCACTGACATGTCCTTTGTAGCATCTGTGAGGAACTAGTACTCTGTGAGGAACTTTAGTACTTTAAGGAAGTACTAAAGCATTTATCTGACACTGATGTGAGTGTTTTGTATTGCTCCAGCAACAATCCATAATCAATTTAATCTCTGGAGATATCAATCAGTTGAGTCACATTCTGTAGTGTTCCACATGGCTGAATCAAACTCTGCATGAACTTTCTAGGCTTTGAGTATGGAGAACTGTCATTTGAGTGCTTTTCTACATTACAGCCCTCTGGTCTGGGTTCTCTGTGCTAGCCTATAGCCATTACCCAAGTGAGGCAGCAACAGCTAGGTTAGTCAAAGCCATCCATGCAGAAATGCCCACCTCTCTGCTCTGCCTGTTAATCACCCATGAATGGGCACCTGCTTTTAAAAAAGCAAGAAATGTTCTCCCCATGAGGAGATAGCCACAGTTTCCCACCCCAATTTATGCACCTTCCACTGCCCATCAAATTCTGCCACACACATCATGAGCAAATCTAATTTTGCTTTGTGTCAAAGATTTTTCCACAGTGACAGAGTCATAAGAATTTGTAGACTGACAGCAGAGTATGGCTGATATGAAATCAGTAATAATTGGCTTGCTTGGTGGTAAAAATTGAATGTGGGCTGTTGAATCTTGCTTTGAAGCACCACAGTTGTAGTCAAATCAATGATAATCACAGCCCGAGCACATTCCACATACATGGGCACTAAAAATAGCCTGCTTTTGAGTTGGGAAAGGAGG
This sequence comes from Monocentris japonica, assembly GCA_900323365.1. Lineage (NCBI taxonomy): Eukaryota > Metazoa > Chordata > Actinopteri > Trachichthyiformes > Monocentridae > Monocentris > Monocentris japonica. Next base: position 17,246 of record OOFE01045074.1, on the reverse strand, counting down.
AAAGTCCTTACGGATGAGTGATTACTATGATTAGAGCCAGGCATCCATTCCAGTTTGGACACATACAGACAGCTCCAGTAGCTAAGAGGGCCACAGGCATGACAGAGAGGTACATGCTGCACCTCATGGGGACAGGTGAATTGGAGCATGTTAACTCTGAAACAAAACACTCCTCAATGCAGCAGAAGACCAAGTCCCCATCGTGTGTGTTAATTACAGTGTTAGTTATAGTCAGGGAAGAAGTCCATCGCCACCATCCTGATACTCCAGTTCACCACAGTTTTCAAAGTGCCTGATCATTTCTCTCAGTTGGAAAGTGGTGGAAATAGCAACAACTGAAACATTTAAGTTATTGTTTTTTTAATGACTGTCCCTGTCTATGTGTTTTCTCCCCAAACCTTTAGTCCTTTAAATGTCTAGCACGACAGTACATTGCCAAAGTGAGATCAAGCCACACACGTTATTATCAACCAACCATCCCTGTGGCCATTTAGGTTTTGTGGTTGAGCAGTGTGGAAATGAGATGAGAGGGAGCACCCCAAAACCCAGCAGACTCAGGTAGCTCATCTCCAAGGCCAGCATTGCAAGCTTCTCCAAGGCCAAGTGGCTGAGGGGAAGTATTATCCTGTGCTTCAACCAGTCAGCACGTGGACATGAACACAACTGGTCCCAATTCCCTAATCACCGGCCTCACAATAAATACCAGTCTTTCAGGTAGCCATGTCTCTTGGCTATTTGGAAGCTATGTGGCATAGAGTCCACACAGCCCAGGCCAGAGATCCTCTACAGTGGTGTGGAAGCAGAAATGCTGGGGCGAGTTGGAAAAGTATTAAGACACACTAGGCACGGTCACATAGCTTGTTAATATGATAAAAACTTTTCTTTATGCTCACATATTGTCCTTAACCTTTGACCTTGTACCTATACAGCCTAACTTCAGAATGCCATTCATTATTATGTGTTTGTGTCTATCATTAGAGAATTTTAGCTAGCATTTCTTTAGATATTCTTGATACATTTATGAGCACCAGAGTGACCTTTTGTGCACTTTCCTCCAGCCGGTGAGCCTGGATGTGCAGGTGCTTATATCTTCTTGACAACATTGACCAGTTAGCCTTGAATGAATAATAGTCTTCTGTCTCCCTTCTGAAAGTGTACGTACCTCAATTATTATTGGCTTTCTTGTTGATCATGTAATCTTTAACCAATAGTAGTATTAGAAGTTGTTTGTATTGGCATAATTATTAATATTCAATACTATAAAATTCTGTGTAATCCTTTCTGAGTTTGGGTTTTTGGCTCCCTATCTGCCGATTGAATAAACTGCTGAATAAACTGACTTATCGCTCTCTCTCCTGTTTTTCAGGGTGGTTAAAGGGACCACCCCAATGCCTAGTGAAAGAAAACAAGCATTGGCCCTGACCAGGAATAATTTAAGTTGGATTCTGCCCACTCCCCTTTCCTTATATCCTTAATAAATAACCTAGTTTTGCTTACACTGGCAAAATCACTCCCATGTCCTTATTTTATTGTGAATTCTGTCACAAAATTCCCCAGGGTTGCCAAAACAGGCATCCTGCATTTTATACCCATTACCCTATGGTATCTTTGAGCCCATGGGTGCAGGCTTCATTAGCCTGTTTGTATTAGCAGTGTCTCTTCTAAGAGGAAGACACACAATCCTTAAAGATGGGATTAATCCCTTTGCCATGGTAAACAATGTCCTAGTAGATGAGAGTTTCATTGGCTGCGCAACCTGTAAGAGCAAATCTCATACTATGAGTCTGATCAGTATATGCTGAAGTATACAAGGCACAAGCTGAATAGCCTCACAGTTGGATGATAAGACTCTTGCTTATGAAGGTTAGACCTGGGAGTCTTCCGTGATTGGATTTTAACTGGGGTTGCTATGGGGGACTGGTCTATTTTGACATCTGAAATTGGTAGCCTTGGTTAGTGTAGGCAGACTGAAAAGTGCCTTAGGTTATGGTAAGTATATATAGTATAATATTCATTTTGAATGAATTCCATTCATCATGAACAAACATATAATGTTAACAGAAGTAAAATGACCATGTCCTTGCCTGGAAATATCTTTATTCTTGGCTACAAATGATATTACACGTTCTCCTCTGTTCTATATCTGTATTGCTTAGACCATTCGTTTATTCAAATGTTTGTTTGAATTTGTCCACTTGAAACATATTTTGGTTAAACAAGTCAAAGTCACCTACCCACCCACCCATCTCTCCATCCATCTAACCACTTAACAACCAATCCATGTCTTGGTTATACCTTTATATTAATACAGCTCAGTCAATCAATAAAGTGCATGAAACCTGACTGGAAGAACAATTAGTGAAACAGTGTTCTTGCATCAATATCATAGGAATAGCATTCATAGTGTGTGAAAAACAATTGGATAAAGGTTGATGAGGTACACAAACCACTTCCTTGTGTGAATTTGACCCAGAGGCAGACAGAATCATTCAAATGTTAAAATTGTATCATTACAGATATTTTTACTTTAAGTAACATTTCTAATAAAGATATATTTAGTCGGGCTTTTAATTTAATATGAATTCTAGTTCAGGAAAGATATGTAGCATTTTTGTTAACGTGTCCTTCCAGTAGCATAGCAGTATTCCAACTTTCTCCCAGATAGACAGATTGATTGAGAGAGCGAGAGAAAGAGACTGCAAAAAGAGAAATGAACATGGTTATTAATCAGTACCAGTGTTTGAGATATTCAAACTTGTTATTCATGATTGTACAAAACCGATGGTAAAAACAGCATACCAGCCAAAATTCCTCTTTACCAGGTGCTTCATGTTCTCGCCTGAGGAGTTTACTTTCCTGAAATCAACATTATAGAGATAAATAGCAGCACAGCACCACAACAATAAAGATACCCGTCACCTTTGACACAGATTGTGGTTCAGCTTAAGTTACCCTAATACATAGATGCCATGCCTTGTCTAAATGTTGAATGATATGCATTTCCCCCTCTTTCCCTGCAGAAAGTCCCACATTGTACTATGTGTACACCACCTGGGGTTTGTGCATCTAACTAAAGCACTGGTGATTGAAAACGTGCTGATGATTAAATAACATGTTTACCCTCAGTGTAGTCAGAAATACATATTCAATGGGAACATTGCGTATAGGCTACCTCCTGACTTCAGATCAGATTATTAACATGCACAAAATTATCACTAAATAATGTGTTGTTCAACAAAACTGTGTCAAGTAGATTATGAATTGATATTCCCAGTGCGTGCTTGCACACATTCTCCCCATCCCTTAGCATCTAGATGCCGAGGCAGTATGAGGTTAAAAGCAAACCGTCTCCAGCTGAATAGTAGTGAGGGACACTTATATTGCATTTCATACATTTAATTATACATTGCTCTGTGCATTTGGTTATGTATGTATTGTCATGAGCTGGCATGGTAAAGGCTGGAACAGTGGATAGAACATTTAGATGTGCATTTAATGCTGCTTAGCTTTACTAGTATATATATATATATATATATATATATATATATAAAAACAAAAAAAAAAATATATACTGTATATACTGTATATATATATATATATATATAAAAAAAAAAAAAAACTTCAGTCAGTGTTCTAATTCAGCCTCAGCTGAGATGATGGGGTTTGCAGTTTGTCCATTTTATTTTATAAAAGAAAGTATCTAAGAAAAGTAACCACAGAATTGTGTTGGGTTTTGTTAGTTTGGGCCTGGGTGGTGGTTGGAGTGGTTGTTGAGGCTGTAAAATCATTGCAAAGCTATTTGCAGATGTGGGATAACAGATGCTCTTCCAGCTCAGGAAATAAATTGAAAACAGAATACTTGTTTGGATGTCTTCCATATTTTTTTTTTCAGTAGGCAACAAATTAGTCAATGTTTCTCTCTGAAAGAATGCATCTTCCAAAACGTGCAAGAGACTCTAGACAGAACACCTGCTCAAATGTAAATGTTGACATATTGACATATGTACACACACAAATACATGCACACACACACACACACATACACACACACACACACACATGGCTTTCCTTGTGACGTCCTTAGATGCTGCTGACCCTTGTGGAAGGGAAGGAAACAGGTGACATCTGAGACATATAGTAGGTACTACATGTGTCACTCTGACTGGGATGTCATGTAAAGCTACGATCGACAAGGGAAACCAGACAACAGAAGGGAAGAGGATTCCCTACCTGTATATGTGTCATGTATGAATGTTGCACATATGCACTATTGCTACACACATATGCACTATTGCTAACTATGTTTTCTCTTTCATCATTCGATATAAAGCTTTTTTGACAAATGTTGATGGATTAATGGTAGACAGAGGCAACATTTCCCATTAAACATGCCTCCTTCTCTTTCAAACCTCATTTCTTTTCTACAGTCGTTCCCTACTTCGTTCCCTCCTGTTCCTTCTGCTTCGTCCTGAGAGTTTGTAAATCCCTCTGACTTTGCTCTAGTTTAAAGGAGCTGGGCTGTGCGTCTATACTAATAAAAGCATTTGTGGCGTATAACAGTGGGTCTCTGGAGACCTTCAGAGTCATTTCTGTATATGTGCATGTGTGTTTGTGTGTGTGAATGAGTATATGTGTGTGTGCACACATATGGGTCTGGGCGGATTCAAAGTTTGTTGTTTTTTGTATAGTTTGTGAAACACTATTCAGCCTTCTTTGAAACCATAACTGAATCCACTACTGACAGATTTCTGTGTGACCTTTGGTTAGATAGATAGATTAAACTGTATACGTGATCTGATGATCTCCTCTCTCTTTCTTTGACTCTGTCCTCCCTCTCTCTCCTTCACTGGGTGTAATGACTGACTCACCTCAGCTTGAGAGCAGGTGGGTGGAATGCCTTGGAGAACAGAGGAAATCATGGTGACAAAGGTAAAATGACCTGACCTGAAACAAATTCACTTCTGAATCAATTAAAAAAAATATACAGGAACTCTATACCATTCATAGTTGTACAAATAAACCAGCAGTCTGACTCTTTCTGGGAAAAAAGATGTCTCTTTGGGAAACAAGTTTTCTTTGTGTTTTTCAAACGAACAATTCTGAGACATTACGCTTTCAAGCCTGAGGAAGATCAAAGCTAATCTCAGACCCCTAAAAAACATGGCTTGGAAGAAGTAAACAGTATCTGAACCTAATTTTAATACTTGTTAAACAAAAGAGAGATGTTAAATCAGTTAGCCTGTATCTGGGCTTACAATCATTTCAGTGAGGGAGTAGAAATCTCTCGAAATAAGCGGCCTGCCCTTCCAGAAGTCTGTAAACTGATGAGCTGTATGTCACTTTATGCCAGATACGGGTTAGCTGTGTTTCTAGAGTCTCACACTTCATCTATTTGTAATAATAAAATAACAGTGAGGTGTCCTACTAACTGAAAAGCAACTGTTTATGTTATGCATGACTGGATGTACTGTAAGCTCTTTCGAGTACAATGCCAGAATAATCTATGAAGAGCACTGTACCGCACTCCAAACTAGACTCAAAGCTGTTTAGGGTTTATGAATCATATACAATACTTTTGCATGTACTTTTATTTGCATTTTGGGCCTTTAGTACAAACAAAGATTCTGCATTCCATATTGTTTTTACCATCTGAGATCCAGCCCACAACATTCACAACACAAACAGCCTCATACCAATGGGTAAAAAAAAAATTAGTGCCAATTTTTCTGCTCTATTTCTGTATTTCTGTACTTTCTTCCTCAACTTATCTTTGCAGTGTGGTACCTGGCACTGGTTTTCAGGTGGCTGGTTATTATTAAGACATCAGTGTCAGTGTCTAATCAGTATTTGTGTGCATTTGGTTTATTAATTACTTTGGTCGGTACAAACTCAGAGCACTTGGTGAGAAATATCAAAAGCTGACGCCTGTGTCATGATTAATTTCGCAGTGAACAGTCTCCGCGATGTCAGTGGTAATTAGGCATCACCCATTGCATAACACACCATGTGTCAGGGTGGGTGGCACTTCAGAGTCTGTGTGTGTGCATTTGCATGTGTGTGTGTGTGTGTGTGTGTGTGTGTGTGAAATGGGGGGAGACAAAGATATGTCCTAAACTCCTAGCGTAGCCTCAGTAAAGCCATGAGGAAGTCAAGTTAAGTTTATTTATTTAGCCCTTTATCACAAACAAGCCTCAAAGGACTTTACAGGCCTAACTAAGTCAGGCTGATAGACAATCGAATTGCAGCACACAGCTGATGCAGAATGTAGACAGCAGACTGCATAATGCAGAAATAGAAGGATGCAGCGACCTTACAGGAAAGCTTCAGGTATAAGATGTTACTGAGCACAGTCAGGACAAAAACATATAAAAACAGAGTGAACTTGAACCAGCCAAGCGCTGGACTCCATTGGCTTATTATTTGGTGCCTGATGGACAGTCTGCATCATTTTCTCTGAGGGTGTTGGGCAATTGAGCATTTCCAAAGGGCTGTACAATCAAATGATCAATCTGAAGGTCTTTTCTATTCTTTAATGTTGCCTTTAGGTCACGGTTGGTCGTTGGGTTGGTTGGTTGGTTGGTTTGTTGTTGGGTTGGTTGTTGGGTTGGTTAGTTGCTGGGTTGGTTAGTTGGGTTGGTTAGTTGGTTGGTTGGTTGGTTGGTTGGTTGGTTGTTGGGTTGGTTAGTTGGTTGGTTGGTTGTTGGGTTGGTTGTTGGGTTGGTTAGTTGGTTGGTTGGTTGGTTGGTTGTTGGGTTGGTTAGTTGGTTGGTTGTTGGGTTGGTTGTTGGGTTGGTTGGTTGGTTGTTGGGTTGGTTAGTTGGTTGGTTGTTGGGTTGGTTGTTGGGTTGGTTGGTTGGTTGGTGGAAGTAAAATGCAGTACAATGAAAGCCATATGGACCCTGAATTAATATTTCCTTTATTTAGTTTATTCAGTACAATATTTCAATGATGAATGGCCTACATAGTTTTCCATTCTGTTTTGCCAATGAACCATTTATGAATGCACTTTTGGGATCCATAAAGTATTATTGTCTTGTAGCTATATTAAATCTTTATTTTACCAGGTGACTCTCTGGGCATCTAATTTTCAGCAGTGACCCACAGATATGCAACATGCCTGGCAAAGACCACTTTTGGTTGAAACTTTACACAGAATTAACTACAAAGGGTGCATTAATCCTGTGTGTGGGTTTTTTTTTTCTTTTTCAAAAATAAACAATGGCCCATAACACTCAAATTAACACAGATTGGGATTTGATGTGCTGTGCAGCCAGATGGCTTGCTCACTCACTCTCTGGCGGGCTGGCAGTGCAGCTGAGGACGCAGGCACTTCCAGAGCGGATTTGAAAGAATCTAGGCCAGAGAGAGCGGGGCTGCTCTCGGAGACTAGCCGCCGGTGCTGTCATGTTTTAGTGCACATTTTCTATTTGAGGAAGGAGCTGCTACATAGAGAGATATGCGGTGTGTGTGTGTGTGTGTGAGCAGGAAGAAGAGGAATGCCTTGCTACAGATGAAGGGAAAGTGGAAAGTGGACATCTTAGTGCTGTGTAAACATGTTTGCGCATTCCAAATACATTCCTTCCTGCATTTCCCTCCCATGCATCTACATCTATAGACATCACTGTAGACTTGGTTGCACGAGAAGCCACAGGATCATGGATCTTTGAATGACCGAGGGTGATAGATACAGTACTGATAGCAGTAGTTGCGGTAAATCAACTGACTCTTGACAAAATGTCTGAAGCACAATATGTACCAGTACTGAGTAAAATGTAAAAATGGTGGTTGAAACTGATTTGTGAGACAGTATACTGCATGTACTGTATGCATCACTGTAGAGTGATTCCAGTACTGGCATAGAGATCAGCACTTTTGTAAACACTGTAGCGCAGACATTCAAATGCAACTTTTAGAGCTAGTCATTATTCAAAAGCCTAGCCTCCATCTGGAAAGTGGCAAACTTGGCTGTTTTCCTGGTGTTGCTGTGGAGGAAAACTGGGTCTGTGTGAAATTGCAGGACTCATGATACTTGGCTAAGGTGTAAATTTGTCTGGCTTCGATGATCATTTTCTTCACAGTTTCACTTTTGCCAACAAGGGTTAAAGTTGTAAAAAGACTTTGAAACTTTTCAGGTTCTGAACACAAGGTTGTCTTTCCTTAGCAATTGATTGTTAAAGAGCGTACATGGCTGGAGGTAAAGACTAGCATCAGTAGAAGTAATATCATTTTGGCCTCTCAGACTGCAGACTGCACTGAGGTAATAATTTAGACTATTTGATCATCGCAAATTCCCTGATATCACCGCAGTGATTTCACTAATATCAACCGTAAGCAGCCAGACCCCTCCTCCCACGGTCTGGAGGTTTGGGAACTGAAAGGCAAACTACTGTAGCTTTTGGTGAGCGGTATCTTGCTTGGTGGCTTTAACAGCCAAGGAATAAGGCTGGTAATAGACAGCTAGGCGTTTTGGGGTCCTACACAGAGGTCTTTCTCCTAGACCCAGTGATGAGGAGGAGAGACCATAACAAAGGCCATTAGGAGGCTTAGATGTTATCGCACAGCATGGTCTCATCCTTTAAAGAGCTCCCTTTGTCCCTGGTACAGCTTTCATAATCAAAATGGCCACATTACCAAAAAAACAGACAAGCTCAAGCGCCACAGCAGATTCATATTAATTGCACACTGGCAAAGTTGTTAATATTTCTCTGCACTCAAAGCCAGGAGTCTGTGTGAATGGCCTGAAGTGCCAGACAGCACCTTCTGTTTCAATCGATGGCCATCAGCATGCACACCCCCTTACACAACCAAGGCTCTGCTATATATACCAGCCTCAACCGCCTGAGAGGAATCTCCTCTTACAAACTAACTTTTGTTTCTTTTATTTTCTATTCTTTTGCAACCTCATTATCTCTGTGTTTGTGAAGTGGCTGCAGATGTGCTTCCGGCATCTCCCAGGAATTTCATTTGTTTTTAAGATTAGCATTAAGACAAAGAAGAAAGAATGAATTCTCCAGTACAAAGTAACAACAGCAAATTCTTATGTTTCTGTTTGTTTTTGAAGCAAATGAAATGAAACTGTAGAGGATAAATTAGGAACATATGTGTGTTCTGACGGCATGAATATCAAAGACGATTGAACTGGGTTATCTGTAATGAGGAAACACTTTCCCCCCCTCACACAGAACAACCATACTTAGTTGTAGCTAGTTGTTCTGGTGTTTCATGTAAAATTAAATTAGCAGTACTGTTCATTACATGACCACATCACAAGTGGGTTTTTTGAACTCATATAATATTATTTCTCTATTTGTCTATATTATCTGTAATTGATATATAAATGACTTCAATGATGATTTTTTTTAGAAATCCTTTACTTTTACTTTTCTACTTGGAATTGAATGAATGGTTTTGCATCTGGAGATCTTCTTGACCATGACAACGACAATTTTAATCCTCATTTGAAAAATAGATGTCTTTCACCTACGTGGTTACATGTTGACAAAGGAATGTGCTTGACAAGTATCAAGTTATCTGAGAATTACAAAACTGACAACCTTGGCGTCTACACTTTCATTATTTAGTATTTTCTTTTCCAAAGGCCTCAGAACAGTCTGTTGCATCTGCTTGCTCAGTCAATGGCTTAAATGTGCACCACAAAGCACAAAGAGAGGAGGACCCTTTGATAACATTCACGCTTTCAACCTCTCCATTGTACTAACTCTGCGTGATCAGTTTACTGGCAGAAGTGGTAGACTGGAGAGGATGAAAGTTAACTTTTATGTTCATCCTTTGATGCAGTGAAATCCACTGAGGAATATGCATGGGTGTCGATGCTTATATTGAACATCTACTGCATGCAGCTTTGGCCACGCACAACAATGGAAAAGTCTCTCATTGGTAAAGGAGTATGATGCCTGTGTAAAAAAGTTGAAAAAGTAAGGTGTAGACACACTCCTCCGGTGGAAACTGTCCATCTACAACAAGAGTGTACTTTCAGATAAGCTCAGTCAGAAAGCACAGTCGTCTATCATGCTGGCAGGCACAGCTGAAAGACAACTGTACCATCAATGCCTGTTGACTCACGTTGTTCACATGGTCGAGCCCAGCTGTTGTGAGTTTGTGAGTTAAAGGAGTCACTAGCAGAGTCACTGCACTAGCAGAAGTAGTAGCCCTTGTCTAATTCGAGAGCATGCCTCTGAATGGGCTTGTTCAGTAGTGTGACCAACCACGATGTAGTGCTTGTGGGTTCAAGACGGGCAAAAGTCACAAAGCTATGGTTCTTGTGAATGACACCGGTTAATAATTTAAATGCATGGAGACACAAGGTACATTTCATGAGGTACAGAGATTTTGGGGTATTTTTCTTCCCAGACTGCAGATTCACGTTTCTCTCATATAGTCCATAACGTACATTTAGTAGATGCTTTTGCTTCTCCATCAAAATCTCCTACTTTTCCATGTTTAGTGCACCAGCAGTATCATTCTGAGCCACAGGAACATCTTGCCACATGAATTATCTCTTTGATTGCCTGTGTAGGAGGAACATTTACAGTAACGACGGACTTGGGAATAGGATTTACTGTTCCATATGTCCTCCAATGACATTACTCCAAGTGATGATGACAGTCGTAAATTGGTCCTGATAGCTACAACAGATAAAACCTGCATGTGATTTGTTTTGCACACTGCTGGCTAGCCAAGGCTTGCTTAATAAACCATTTCATCATTCTCAATTAAAACATCGCTATGTGACTTCTGTGATAAAAGATTACAGCAAATTGCATCAAATGTCTTCAACGCTGATTTAGCCCACGTCCACTGTCGGCAGCTTCCATGCTGAATATTCTCTAAATATTTTATGCAGTCTAGATATTCATATCCACCACTTTACTATGTTGTTTTCAGCCTGTCACTCTCCATTTCCTGAAGAGGCATCAGTCTTCATCTATACTGTCATCCCAGCACATGTTCCATTTACCACACTGTGGCAGACTGGGAAAGGGTGTGGGTGAGGCGTAGGCTGGATCCAGGAGAGAGTTGAGTCAGTGGACTGACTCTCCCTGGATCCAGCACCGGCTGCGGCCAATTAAGGCTGATTGCAGGCGGACGCCTTTTAACTTGTGTGTGCATGTGTGAATGAGAGTGCATCTGTGTGAGCCAGAGTGAGAGTCTGAGCAAGTGATTCAGTTCAGCAGGAGACTGAGGAGTCAGGCCGGACTATGGAGCGGAGAGCCAGCGTGACCAGCAGCGGTGACCGACCAAGGTCCGCGGTGGATGCAGTCGGGAGTAGCCTGGAAGAGCTGCACAGTCACGGTTGGAGCAGGATGGTTCTGGGAGCCTGGCGGACTGGCTGGCTTTGGTGATCCGTGGCTGACCTGCCGAGACAGAGGGAGGTGAGCCAGCTGGGGGAGATGGAGCTGGAAAGCGGCCGTCGAGATCAGGTCGTTATTATTGTTGCTGTGATGCAAATAAAGTGGCCTGCTGGCCCGTTAACTCTGCCCTCCTGCCTTGTCTCTGTCTGTCGCGGCCCCGGTAGTAGCGAGCATTGCTACACACGCATTAATCTCACTCAGCTTCACGTCATTCTCTCTTGTCTTGTCCCTTAGGATACCACAACATAAGAACATGTTCCGCTTGCCAAAGTACTCTGTGGCTAAACATTAAACGTCATTTTCTAGCAGCAATTAAAAGTACCATATCACTTACAACTGTATTTGCATTCAAACATGTGACCAGCTCACCCACCGCAATAGAGCTAGTCAAAAATTCCCACAGTGTTACCCCAAGTCTAATGCTACAGTCCTAGCTGTGTCCCAGCAAGGCCATTGTAAACTTGTGACAGTACTCCTGAACTAACCTTTTGATAAGCCCTCAGGGCAGTGTAAATTAAAGGCATTAAATCATGATTTGGTGCTGTGTGAGGGTGCTTATGGAGACATCCCCTTCACAGTCTAATGGTCAGGGTGGAGGTCTGTGGTGGTCAGTGAGAACAGGTCATCCCACAGCAGTGACGGATGGCTTTCATCAAGGGGCCCATAGGCTCACTGGGGAAATGCACATGGAGACCGCTGCCAAAGGAGCTGATATTTATCTACCAACAGCCTGCCAGCCAGGAAAGAGGAAGAGAGAAGCAAAGAGAGAGAGTTCAGTGAAGACGAGCACAGAGTTCCACATTATGAACAACTATTATTGAACAACTCTCGAACCAACTGTACAAATTTCTGCTGATATGCAAATACAGTTTGCCAAATATATCTAATTCTGAGTGTGTGAGGAACTTAAAGACATGTATTCCTCTATGAAGCCACAACATACTCTGCAGCAGCCCCTCACTGCTCTAATTAAATAGCAAATGGAGACATCCTGAGACTGAAATGAAGCCAATTAGTTGAGGCAGAGCTGATTTTAAAGCACTGATGGAAGGAGATGTGTCGCGTTGGCTGCAGGATCTATTCCCTCACAGCAGACCTGCCTCAGTTTGGGCCGCCATTAATATCCCATGAGGCATTGGGGCACGCTCTTGGCCAGCAGCCAGATTCCCAGTTATCTGTTTAAACAATTCAGCGGGCTATTTCAGGAACAAGGAACTCGCTGTCCATGCCTCTCGGGCTGTAATGGCAACGGCCCAGTTCATCTTAAACAATAGCATCAGGACGTGACCCAGCAACCAATGCTCTCCACAGTCAACATTTTCCATGGTTACTAGAAAGGGAGATTGCGTACTTGTCATTTTATGGAAGTTTATGACGTTGTATATTCACCATGGCCTTAAGCTAAGCTCATGATAATAATGATAATGGATCCTATAACTTACTTCATCCATAACTAAAGTATGGCAGATAGTACACTGTTATTATATCGCATAGCACCCTATCTAGTATCAACCAGCGCCAGATCAAGTTGTGGTGTGAGGTCAGTTTATTCAAATGTTTTATTTGTCTCAAATTAGGCCAATATAACCAGCTTGCTGAAAGTCTGATAAATATAATTATATGGTCACAGAAAAGAGGGCTGTGTGAGTGGCTCTAATTTGAATGTATTCAATCCTGAAAATAATTGCTTATCTCTATCACCACTCCTAAACATAGGATCCCTTAATCCTTGTTAAGTGTGTAATTGTTGCAGGATTGGAAATGCAGGGAGTCCAGTATAGAAATAGAATATGAATAATGCAATGTTAATGGATGGCACCTAGGTTAATAAGACTTTGCAGGCTGCAAAACCCACAGTAGTGTAAAACTCAAAGGAGAAAGTGACTAGCTGTTATCATTCATTTAATTCATCTAATTGACTTATGAAATTATGGGAAGTTTATTTTCTTCTGTAATAAAATGGTGATAGAGTTGTAGGATGGATAGAGAATAATGTCGGGAAAAAGTGTTAGGACTTAACAGCCAAGGTGTTCATATGTCATTATGCCCACCATATCAAGCAGCATATCAACATTCAGAGATCCTGGCTTAAAGCCCATTTCTGCCTTTTCTGTAACCCTGTCATCTGTCTATAAGAATCTATCCATTTTTACCTAACTAATGCCCCTTACAAAAGTAGCTTAAATAGGGATGGACAAAATAACACAAACACTTAACTATGAGTAGGGCCCTGCCATAAATACCAGCTTGTGAAGGTCATGGTGTGTAGTTTTTGTTCTACTTATGGCTCTAGATTTGTAGTATCTATCTATACCTGTGAGATTTCTTTTGCAACCACTGTTATTCTTTGCCAATGCAATTTGTTCAAGTTCAGCAAATGTCACCGTGATGTTTGAGACTGCTCCCCTTCAAATAATTTTGCAGTTCTTGGTAACAGATGCGCCTGCAATTCAAGCACCGAGTATTTGGCCTCTTTGGAACTCTGTTTTTCAAAGCCTCATGTTGCTTTGAAAACTCAGACATAAAAATGGTGATTGTCACACTTCTTATTAAAGCTGGCACATACTGCACAAACTGCTAATTGGTATTCGACTTAGCTGGAGTCACCCGTGTAGCTGCCTTTTGTAACTGTGATTTAGTTACTGCAAAGTTTATGTCATTTGGTGTTTCCATTACTTTGTCTACCTGCTGTATCTGATATGATATTTCATGGATTGCAGCATGCATTATGACAAGCACTCAGGGGTGTAAAAAGTACCCAGAAATTCTACTTAAGTTAAAGTATGGGTACTGGTTCAAAATCTTATTCAATTACAAGTGAAAGTATCTAGCTAAAAAAACACTTGAGTAAAAGTCAAAAAGTTTCTACTTTTAAATGTATTCAAGTATTAAAAACTAAACGTAAACTTTTATTATTGCAATGAATAATGCTGAAATTAAATAACAGAGGAGACTTAATGCACTTTTCCATCGAATTTGAAAAACATGTCCAGGCAAACTTACATGGACAGCATTCACATCACAGCGTCCAGTTCTAAAGTTGGCCAAACTACAGCCTTGTAAAAAAATGAAGAGATAGTTCAGTTTTTTATACTTGGGTTTAATATCGCAGATCCTAAGGTTCTTGTCAAAGAATTGAAAAGCAATACGGTTACTGAAAATGGCCACTTGAAGCTTGTTAACATTTTGTAGCAATGCTAGTGGAACCGAATGGGTTCAGCTAGCCAGTATTTACCAAACCAGATCCTGGCTAGCTGACCCCATTCACCATGGGTGCCGACCGTTTCGTCCTCATCACTTGTAACGTTAGTGGCCATCTTCTGCAGCTTCTCTGACTGTCATATTATGATGAGGTGTCTATAATCAAAGAGCCCCAAAGATCCCCAAGGACCAATCAGCAAGGGTATGGGGTGGGCTAATTTTCCATTGATTGGGATCTGATTGGTTGTTTTAAAGTATGGCCGCAGGGTTAATAGTTCGGCCAATGAAAAATATAATACTACCTTGTAACTTGTACTTTGAAGTACTTTGTACTTTGAAGGTCTGAATTTTAAATGTAAGGAGTAAAAAGTATATTTTTTTTCTTGAAAATGTAATTGAGTAAGTGTTCAAATATACAAACTTAATAATGCTTGAGTAACGTACAAATCCCCTAAAATAGTACTTAAGTACAGTAACGAAGTGCAATTACTCAAGTACTTTACACCCCTGCAAGCACTGAAATTAAAGTGTAATTGATTGCAGAAATCTTTTTCACATTCACTTGTGCTGAGGACTGCGCTCTTGAACCTTTCAAAACGTCTCATCAGACCAAGAGCAGGCTCAGTAATCTGCTCACATCTTGTGACTAGACTGACTAAAGAGGCAACCGCATCTTCGATCATTTAAATTGGATGTGCTGTTTTTTACAGTAAATAGGTGTTTAGCTCGGAGGCCCAATTTAAAGTTAGCAATGATGTTCTAACCAGTCCAAAGCAACCAGTCCCACCCACCCATAACTTACCAGCTACCAACATCCATCACACAACCAGGAGAGGTTGCACATTTGGAGGCATTTTTGCTGTTCATTTTATTTCTGCCAAAGAATAAATGTAAAATAATAATAATAATAATAATAAGAACAACAATGATGATGATAATAATAATAATAATAAGGACAAGGGACAAGAGAGTACATATTCTGAAGAAAAATGTATAATGTTTCTACTATTTACATTATCAGGATCAACAAAATAGTCTGTAAGAAAAAATGGTGATGTTGCCCTTAAGAGAATTAACATTGATGCAAATGTAATGCAAAGATGAATATTATATTAATGTCTTTTCAAACCAAATGAAAATGCAAAGTGGGTAGCTGAGCCACAAATCTGAGCCCAGCTACCCAGACAGTACATGCAAAGTAGCCTGAATTCCCACTGTATCACTAAAACAGTCTCAGCAGCCCACACATGCACTCACTCACACACACACACACACACACACACACACACACACACACACACACACACACACACAGGGATACAGAGAGTAAGAGAAAGAAACACACAGAGATTCTATTAATTCTATATTAATTGGTTCCAACTATAGTGTTTTTTTTTGTGTTAACTTTACTACCCTAACAAGGATCCGTATCCCAGCCCACCCTAAAGCTATGTCTTTGTTTTTGATGCTTCTTTTCTGGTGTTACCTTGTCTGTCTCTTCTTGATTGTGAAGCACATTCTACATTTTGTTTTAGAAATGTGCTATACAAATAGTTATTACATAGTTATTATTATTATTTTAGTAAATGCTCTAATAACGATCATGATAATGATAGTAATATTATAATAATACAACTAAAACAATGTAACAAAAATATGGCTGAGGGTAGTTTGGGCTAGGGTAATAATTGAGATATAAAGTGAAGTTCATCATTCAAAATCTCTAAAATATAGAGGTCTGTCTGTCTGTCACATGAGTCACATTTTCAAATGGAGCAATTTTTCACAATTTTTCACAATGTCAGATTACTTACCTGAAGATTTAATATTTTGTTCCTGTTAATATAGTATGTGTCTGTGTGTGTGCACATGTGCATGTGTTCTGGCAGGTGTGTGTCCATGTGGGTGGGTTTGAAGCCAGAGAGCCTATGTGCAGCCACTTAGAACAGCACTCGACAGGAAACACACCTTTTACCTCAGGAGGGACTATTTCCAGCATGCTGTGTGTTGTTTTGCTCCAGGAATGATGTCATCAGTCCCATAAGGGAGACGTCACATGTTCAATCCCCACAACACCTAATGCGTTAACAACCAATCAACAACCATGTGTCCTGTGTTTTTGTCTCCTACCTGCTCACTCACTGTAAATCACCCTGTGTAAGAATTAGCCTCACCACATTTTAAATATGACTCCATTGTAAACAATCTTCTACACCTGAAAGTTAAAAATGGAGTTGTCTTAGGCATACATCCAGATCTGGTCTAACCTTTGGCAGAGTTTGGACTTTCCTGATGGGAAATATTACTTCCTTCCTTCTTTCCAACCCTTGTCTTGACTCAGGACCAAGAAGCACTTGTCAAAAGGGAAGTCAGCCCACCCTGGAGCCCAAAATATGAGGCACGTCATTGGCCTCTTTCCTGAGCGACACAGGGAGGCAACTAACAACATCACAACAAGGCTGACTGTCGTAGTCAGTGGGAAATACAGCAGCCGTTGGCTTGATGTACATTTATGAACACTGAGTACACAATGCTAGGTTCATATTAAGTGACATATTACTTGAGAATGACTGTAACTGTGTATACAGTTACTTAGAAGAGATTAGTGTATTGCCAGCCATAAGTTAGGCAGGTCACACACAGTATTGATCATCTCTCTCATTACGTGATTGA
>OOFE01045072.1:0-16556 GCA_900323365.1 Monocentris japonica | reverse complement strand
CTACACTGAGAGTCAGACCTAACAGTTTTTATAGTGGGGTGGTGGGGTATACACTCATCCCCCATTCATAGATCCCCATCCAAACCACATATTTTTAGATCATCAGTAAACCAATTCTAAACAACTATTTTGTATTTTGCTCGTCAGCCATTTTGACTTTTTATATCTTTCTTGTTTTTCTCTAATTTATTTGGCTTTCCTTACTGGCTAGGTGCACCTTGCAAGCGCCTGGATCATCCATGTTTATATATAGCAAATAAAAGTGACCCTAGAATCCAGCCTGTGGACTGCTCCTTTTATCCTGAATAGGTGACTGACTTTGTGAACACTGGGACAGTATTTAAGGTGATTTTCCAAGGTAGGGGTACTTTTTCTGGCTCAGAACTGTACCAACAGTATTGTACCATATTTTTTTAAAGATTCTTTACCATTGCGACATAGGGCTGAGATGTAGGGCTAATATAATCATTGTTATGGTATATATGACCTAACCATGTATGGAAATTGATTTGGAATTGAATTTTGATTACATTTCTGGTGATTAGGGCTCATAACATTGTAATAGTTATTTATCGTTATTCAACTCTGATCAGAGGTAAAGGACATCACTGCATGCATCTGCAGGCCACTCCTTGCAAGTCTGCATTCTCTTTTCCAGAAACCAACTTAAAAGTGGTGTATCTATCTTTGCTCCACGCTTACCTTGCAACTGAGCTGCAGAAAGAAGGAAACCAAAGGACAAGATAACACAAGACTGATGGACTGAGCAAAACTAAGAGAGAGTAAAGCAAGCATAAGAAAGACAGAGCAAGCAAAATGAGCTGTCCCTCATTTTCTCTCTCAGTTCATTTGTTACCTTGCTGCGAAGTTTCCCATCTCAAACTCCTCAGCCCAGGGCCAGAGTGGGCCTCATTTTCAGCCCGGGAGTTTCATGCCTCAGGCCAGCCCACTTTGCTGCTTAGAGACTACAATAGACAACAAAGTGTCTCACACTTCAGTGGCGTCGCAACATACCATTTAGCATTTAACAAAGAACTTATTAATATCATGTATATATATGTTATGTGTCATAACACCACACAATTCCTTGACACTAAACTTGATTTGTGGTTTGTAGGCAACGTTATACGTTATATTTTGTTTTGCACGCCTGACATCTTGGCACTGTAGCCTAAGCTAGCATACCTGTCTCATAGTCACCATCAACCTCTGGCGCTTGTTCTGTAACGTTACCTTCACTCTCAAGCCGCGAACATAAACTAGCTGCTGAGTTTGGCACATTTGGCCGCGTCAGCTTGTAAAGCTTTTTTTTTTTGTATTCTGGCCTTTTCAGCTCCCCCTTTTCTCTTTCAATTCTCCAGATTGTCTTTTTAATCTACTACTCCTTATATTTCTCTTTCTTTTGCATCTTCTACCTCCTGGGCTTCTGCGAGTGTAGCCTGCCCTGTGGTGTAGTCTAAGTTATGTGTGACGTCCTACGTCATCACACTTCAGAGTTCAGGGGTCACACGAGTTCAGGGGTCACACAGCGCATGTGTCCAAGCGGAGCTAGTCATGTTGTCATGTGAAGTTGATGTTGAATAAAAGTCATAAACGTACTCTTACCCTGTCCCCGGCCCTTGCGGGCCAACAATCAGCCCGGCACACCGGGAATCTTCCCGTTTCTCCCTATTAACCACTCCGTGCCTGCTTCAGCCCCTTTCATACACCACCACCATTCCCTTCTCATTTTTTTTACCTTTTTTGCACGAAAATCCTTCCATGTCCAGGTAGTGTAGGACCGTATGAAGAATGAGCATCTGTTTTCCCTGGCAGCCACCATGCGTCAAGCTCTTTCGGCATTACCCAAACCCCATTAGCCAGAGTGGTGCCATGTCAAGCGGGGGCAAAGTCCAACAGTAGCGTCCAGCCAACCACGCTCGACTCCGCAACGCTGGAGTTACTGTTACTACAAACAGGCAGCTCTATAAATCTTTATAGGCCGCTAAGGCGCAGAGTTGTCTGGAAACCTTGAGGGGCACTCCAGTTAGGGAGGGGCGTGGGGAGATAAGTCTGATGGAGGGAGAGAAGGGAAAAAAAGAAGCAATGTATGAAGGTAATAAAAGGCGAGATCAGACGAGTTACAGTAGCAAAACAGAGCGTAAGAAGTTTAGAATTTTAGAGAGTATCGCATTAACATCGGAAAATCCTCTGCTCTCTTGTGTCACTAATCACACATAAATCCTTACAAAAAAAGTCTTCTTGTTCCAGATGACTCAGAGCTGGCACTGAGGTCCAGCGGTCCTGCTGACACTTGCCCTGGAAGGGTTAAACCAATCAGTAACACATGTGCAACATATTCACACCAGATGTTCCAATAAGGGACTGCGACCTCTTCATGCCCCACCAATCTGTGCCTCGGAACCGCAGGTATCTGAACACACAGGTGGCCTGGATCCCAAGACCCTCTCCTTTGAAACAGGAAGATGGCAGTCTGTCTGACAGAATACAAAGCCCCTAAGAAGCAGCCCTTTAAAAGATTAATTGGTTATAAAGTTTTACTGCAGTGCTATGGCTTTTTTAAGCTGTGATAGATCACGTAAACTAGGTTCCTGTGGAGAGAGATTCTAAGGGTTCAGTAGTGTCATTCTGTGGTACATTTCACACTGCTAACAAATGAGGCCACTTCCAATTCACTTGCTGAACAACAAATAACTGTATTGTTTTAAACATCGTATGAAGCTATGGAATGTAAAATGTGTCTCTTGCCCTTTTAGCTGGTACAGAACAGCTGCTGTACAATCAGATTTAGGCAAGTAGCTGTAGCTTAAGGTGTTATCTGATTCCCATGGGCTTCAGCACAGCACAGACATGAGACAGACATAGTGTATGAACACATCGCACATGTTTTTAGTCTGAGGCCCATCCGTTCCAATCTCACATTCCCCGATTCCCACACTTCAAACACGCCTCGAGGGGGAAGCTTCAAAAAGTGCAGCATTACAGCAGCCTTTTTCAGGGCTGCCACAGAGTCCCAAACCAGCCAAGAAACAGACACAAAGTTTCTCTCCAGCTATTTGTTTTAAAGTTGCCTCTGTTCAGGGGGAAGAGATTTCTCATGTCATTTGTTCTCCCCTTACCTGACCCCATTTTTATCTTCCAGCCCACTATTGCACTTCCGTTTACTTTTCCTCTGTTTGTGTTCTCCCAGTTCACTTTCCCTCCCCCACTCTTGTTCATTCTGTCTACCTGTTCCTTTGCAGCGCGCTCAAACACAATAGCTTAAATCATATCAGGGATGGGAGCTTTGCGTGTTGCCAAGTGCCATCCATTATGCTGAAGTAATGCTGCAGTGTTGTCTCTTTTCTCATGTTTTTTTTTTTTTTTCATAATTCAGCTTGAGCCTCCATTAATCCCCTTCTTTCCTCACCCCACCTTCGAACATTAACAAAATTTCCTACACCATACTCATTATCTCCCCATTACATCCGCTCTCTCCCCTGCCATGACACCAACCACCCTTGTCTCCCATGATCCGCCAACATTCCATTCCAACTTTCTCCTTAGTTTGCTCTCTCAACTTCTGCTATCTTACCTCATCCTCGATCTCCTCGCCTCCTATGCCCACCTTTCTTTTCTTCTCCTTACTTCATCTGTCCTGCTTCCCTGTCCCTCCAAGAGTAGTGGCAGCCAACAGATGGTCACCTCCTGTTTTCTTTCATTCCACTTTTCAAAGTGGGTGACATCCAAAGGCATTTTCTAACAACGATCTCACCCTGTCCTTCGTTCTTTCCCACCACTTCCCCCACCTTTCTTTTAATCCAGGAATTCGTGACAGCCACTGACCTGCTCATCTCTTTGGACAGGCTCAACACCTTTGGAGACGAGTTCTTCAAGGATGCCAAGGTGTTGCGCTCGTACTTCTATGCCATCTCTGATTTCTCTGTGGGTGGCAGGTAAGAAACACCTGAATAATTGCCCTCCAGGACCATGTCACCCTCCATACCCATCATCCCTTTCAAAATGTTGAGAATAAGTCACCTCCGAGTTTAGTTTGCACTTTCTCCAAGGAAACTGTGGTTGAACAGAAAAACCTAATGTGAGCTAAAAAGCTTGGCAGAGTCTGCAAGTGTTATTTCCTTTGTGTTATTTTGCTTCCCTGCTTGAAAGGGAAGACTGCAAAAACGTTGCAGCTTGTAATAGTGTCGCGTCTCAAACATAATGCAAGAAATATGAATACTACATGTATGCACACACGTGCATCGACAAACACACACACACACGCACACACACACACACACTCCCTTTCCTATTTACGTAACAGACAAGTCAACTTAACACTGGATTTATCCTGGACAGCAGATTGTAAGACTGATAGAACATCTTGTTGTCTGCCAAGTTGCCATCAGATGGGAATACACCAAGATAATCCTCCTCCCTCCTTCCAGTTCTCTGGCTTTACTACTCACAGTAATGAGAGAGGACATGGCGCCAAGGACCAGGGTGTACCTTGGCACTGTAGAAAGAAGTGGACGATTAAGTAGTTGAGATGAAGCCTTCGCAAAGAATATAAACTTGATCTGACACCTGTCATAAACACTTAAGATCATCACAGCGCCATGACAAATGACCCACCAATGTCACAACACCTGGGGGAGAGAGCCACACAGCAGCCTTGTACCAATGACTTCTGTACAACTACATTCACCTTTACAGCTCACTACTTGTAAGTTGACCAGTCCTACTATCACCCAGCTGTCCTAAGACTTGGAAAAGATTCCCACACAGTAGACACGTCATCAAGACCTATGCTGACCTAAGTTGTCTACTACAAAAATCAGTGTGCTAGAATTGCAGTGGCAATGATCCATATACAGATGACAGATGCTGATTGTGCATATTTTCTGACACAACATGAACAATCTCAGCTATTTTGGTCATCACTTCTTGAATGGCACATTCATGGCCTGTACAGTTCAAGTCAACTCTCTCAGAACAAATTTAGTTTGACTTATATATTAGGCAGCTCAGGTCTACTTGCAGTCTACTCGGCAAGATCTGATATGTGGGTTGGAAGCATTTTGGAGTTACCAGGATGTTGTCGTCTCAGCGACAACAGAAATAACTGAGTCTGAGCCGCAGGCACGCACACGTCTGGATCCGGGACAGCTGGCTAATTTTGACAGAGTCTGCCTCTCAGTGACAAGTCCCTGTCCCCCATCACAGCAACTCAACAGAACCCAGCAACAGCGCCAGTAAATAGTGCACAGAACCAGGCATAGCAGCAACCTCCACTGTGTGCTTCAGAGGAGATAGGATTTCCAAATGCAGAAGGAAGGGAAGTAATTGGCAGATATTAAATATCTGGTTACACTTGATACATTACACTTTTAGTCTATGAGTATTGCTTTTTTTCAGATTTTTGAAAAGACATAGGGTATACATCAGTATGATCATAGTGTGCATATACAAGTACATACATAACAAATCAGACATGCACTTCAGCACATGTGCATACATTAAACACACACGTGCACACACTAACACTCACACAGATACACAGTGGTGGCTGTTACTGTTAGCGTGAGCATTGAGTGCACAGTGGAGTTAACTTGTGCAGTCACTGAAGGAGATGAAAACTGCACCTCATCTCAGGCTATGTTTAAGGTAGTGAAGGGTAATGGAAAGTGACAACTCCTCACTGTAAAAATACCTTCTCACTGTCCCCTCTCCCCTGCCCTTCACTTCCCTCTGTGTGTGTGCATATGTATGGCTACACTTGTTTATGTGTGCCAGCAAGGAGAAGCAGACAGTGTACGCAAATTTATACTTTCATCCTTCATATTCACGCCCATCTGTCTGTGTTTCCCTCAGATGTAAGTGTAATGGCCATGCCAGTGAGTGTGTTGAAGGGGAGCACGGGGTCCTGGGCTGTGCCTGCCAACATCACACAGTGGGGGTGGACTGCCAGAAATGTCACCCCTTTTACCAAGACAGACCCTGGGCCAGGGCCACGGGGGACTCCGCCAATGAGTGTTTGAGTGAGTACTACTGGGAACAATGTCATACAACCAATGGTGCAGCCTACTGCAAAACACACAGTACAATGTTTCAAGTGGTACAAGTGGTCAAGCTTTGACTCTTGCTACTGTACAAGGGCTAAAGCAAGTAACTACTCCATCAGTATGGGAAAAGGACAACTCTACAATACGGCAATCAAGATGTGTGTTGATAGAAATTGAATAGCATCAATTCTCATTTTGCTTTAAGATGTTCAATATGTTCAATATGTTAATCTTTACTTCACACAGTATTTTGTGACTATTTAGCTGGCACCGTATCAAAGTTATCACTGTTTGACTAACTGCAACCAGTACTGAAATTCATTTTGATGCTTCAAGATAGAATGATCAAACAACGCCTGCATGGTCTATAAATACACATGACAGCTATTGATAACTTCATCTTGGAAGATGTGCATATATTCACATCAGCCTCTAGGTCTAAGTGGATGTGTGTGTGTCTATGTGTGTGTGTTTGTGTGTTTGTGTAGACGTGTGGAGGTGTGTGGGTGTGTGCGGATGGGTGTATGCACACACTTGCATGCATGCAGACTTCAGTGGTTCTGTATGTATGAATTAACATGACTATTATCATGTTCAACTTATCACACTGTGCACTTTTATTGAATGCTGTTGAGGATGAGTTGTAATTGGCTGAGGGATAAAAACAAAGGAGAGTGGCTCAGTAATTGTTTTTGAGCTGGATTCTTATAAGTAACAAGCTGGTTTTAATTACTTTTACTCTGGGATCCAAGCAGATGGTGTCTTGAATAGACTACTGCACCCAACCTAATCAATGCAGTATATTAAGAAATAAATACACTCCATATAAAAATAGGCACAGAATGCTGAAGAGTGTAATTGCACATCTCTATCTGGCACAAAACTCATTTTACCTCAGTTTGCCCCACCAGCCTTTTACATACAGTGCATTCAGAAAGTATTCAGACCCCTTCACTTTTTTCACATTTTGTTATGTTGCAGCCTTATGCTAAAATAGTTTAAATTCATTTTTCCCCTCATCAATCTACACTCAATACCCCATAATGACAAAGAGAAAACAGAATTTTAGAAATTTTTGCAAATTTATTAAAAAGGAAAATGTCAATGGCTGTCCACCGACGGTCCCCATCCAACCTGACAGAGCTTGAGAGGATCTGCAGAGAAGAATGGCAGAAAATCCCCAAATCCAGGTGTGCAAAGCTTGTCACATCATACCCAAGAAGACTCAAGGCTGTAATCGCTGCCATAAATTTGCAAAAAATTCTAAAATTCTGTTTTCTCTTTGTCATTATGGGGTGTTGAGTGTAGATTGATGAGGGGAAAAATGAATTTAAACGATTTTAGCAAAAAAGAAGAAAGAAAAAGAAAGAAAAATACTATGCTGTGATCTAAGGAGACATCAGAGGACCTCGGGAGTAGTGAGTGTTCATCAGTCTGAGGAAGATTATCAAGTCATGACAAAAAGATTTGGGTTCCATCAGTCCACTGTGGGACAAATAATATAGAGAGTTGCAGAGAGAGGTGGAGCTGAATTATAAAGCCTCAAATAATAAATAAGTCCAATCAAAATAGCTAGACTGTGGGTTGTTTGACATTCATACTGCTGCTGAGCAAGCTCTTATTGACTATTGCTGGTCACCATACTCAAAACTTGCTTTTACATATCTCACAATACAAGAGCATTGCAGATTTTGTGCTGACAAAATCAAGCATGTTTGAAAATCAGACATTTGAAACAGCTCAAAGACTGTGTCAGACTGCCTCTCTGACCCACTCAAACTTATCAAGCTTTAGTGACAGCCATGTGACCAGTTTGGCTCCAACATGGGTTTTTTTTTTAATCTCAGATCTCAAAAACAGCTAAATAGGGTCTAAAGTCATGTAGTGTGCATCTGGCTTAAGTTATATGTCCTGTCATTTATGAGCTAGGAATTTGTAAGTAATTATCAAAGGAAACAGCATTACTAGATTGAGAGAGGGTGCCAAGATATTGTTTAAATGTGCAGATTCTAACAGACAACCAATGCAGTGTTTCCTCGTGGACCAGACCTCAATGATTGAGCTATGCTGTCTTTTGACTTGCTGAGACAGATGTCACAGCTGACATCCCTCCTGTGTTACTAGGTAGCATGTGCCCTTTCCAGCCTGGCAACTGGTTACTTTCAAAGGTTGTCCAGGGATGTTGTGGGAGCATTTCAGACTTCTGTATCCTGTCATCTGGCACCTTTATTAAAGGCAATGGATATATGCATCTAAGAATATACAAAATATGTACTGGTCAGATACTGATGACCAAACATGAAGAACAGAATCCATTGTGTTGCAGGCTTTCCAAATAACAAGTGTTTGAAATGCAAGTTTCAATGTAATGAGCGAAGTGAGTGGAGACTGGCTTGTCTGTGAGTTCAGTAGAAACCAAGAAACCTATCATTTGATATAAGATTGCGTTCTTATAAGCAAAACATTGGAAGAGCCTAAATCAATTCACATTTTTATATTACATTATTACATATTATACATATTACATATATTGTTATTTGATTAATGTCGCAATGGCAAGTTTCCAATTCAATCTTCAATCATCCTAATCAAAACTGAATTAAAAGCACATTTAAAGGCATTACCTCAGCAGAAAGATGAAGAAGTCCTAGGTCTGATTTTTCACCATATGAGAAAGGAAGAACTAAATAAACCTACATGAAAGCAAAGGCTTGGAATAACAAGATTAATCAAGCTCCACGTGTACTAAATGGAATGTAATCTAGTTTGTTTAAATTTAAGTTTAGTTTAGTTTTGACATTGTGAGCTACAACCTGCACAGTCTTAGATTTTTATGTCTTTTTTTTTTTAAATCTTTCCATAAAGGAACAAGTTACAAGGCCAGATCTCATCAGACAAATCAATCTCCAGTTTTCTGGACAAAGCCTCCCTGAGATGGTTGGTGGTTACAGAAACAGTAGCAAGATCAACAAATTGGGAGCGTAGGTGTTTGGGGTCAGGACGGAACAGGAGAGATTTGCAGAATAAATGGCCCTTCAGCATAGTCTCAAATGTTTTCTCTAACATAGTGCCTCATTTGCAGGTAACGATAAAATGTGAGTTGGGTAAATTGTGTTTGGTACTGATTGAAGGATGCAAACTGGTTGTCGATGTATAGATCCCCAATAGACACTAATCCCTTTTATAATAATAGAATAATAACAATCTATTTATATTGCACTTTTCAAAACAAGGTTACAATACAGCTTAAGGATGAAATGAAAGGAATAAATAAATATCAGACAAAGCAATAAGGATAAGATAAGTAAAAGCCAAATGAAACAGAAAGGCCTTACAATAAAAGTACCTTTTAAGAAGTGATTAAAAAGATGATACTGATTCTGTCAGCCAGAGCTCCTTGTTTCAAAGTCTAGGAGCCCTGACAGCAAAAGCCTGGTCAGTCTTTAGCCCGGTCTTAAGCCTGGACACAGGAACAGTCAGAAGGGCCCTGCCTGAGGATCTCAGGCTGCATGCAGGCTCATAAGGGATCAAAAGATCAGAACGATAACTGAGGGCCAGGCCATGCAATGCCTTAAAAACAATCAGTAAAATCAACCAGTGAAGAGACGTCAAAATAGGAGCGATATGATCCCGTGTCTTAGACTTAATTAAAAGTTGTGCGGCAGCATTTTGAACCCACTGGAGGCATTCTATCTCTTTTTGTTAAAACAGGTAAACATGGCATTGCAGTAGTCGAGGCGAGATTAAATAAAAGATTTAATGAAATCCTCTTTGTCAGATCTAACCTTTGCGATTTTGAAAAAAACAAGACCGAAAAAGCTTTTTTTTGTGTGTTGCTCAAAGTTAAGTTCTTAGAGGAAGGCTTAATATAATCATTTCGTGGGCCAGGGGCAGGTCAAATTAGGCTGGATGCACACTCAAGGCCTAAAACAAGGACTTCAGTTTTATCTGAATTTGAAGTGTAGAAAGTTTTTGGACATTGAGTTCTTCACATCTAATAAACAACTACGCAGAGGGGCCAACTTATTTAGTTCTCTCAGCTTTTCCCTCCAGACTGCAAACACCCAGTCTAGCCGCGCAGGCATAAATGAATGGTGTGTAGGTCAAGATATTTGGCATTTTGATCTGCAAGAGGCATAAATTCAATGATAAGATATGGCTGGTCTGGCATCTCTCTTATAATCAGCATACATGACATGAAAAAGTCTCTGCATATTACAGAAAGAGAATCTCCCAGGTGTGACATCGCTCTCAGGACACAGGAGGTTCAGCACTCTGGACAGCGCCACACGCCACACTGGGATATACCAACTTTGGTCATGTGCACAATAGATGATATAAATTTCTCCAATCTTTTAGCTAACACCTTAGTTATTGTTTTTTTGTCAAAATGCAACAAGGCAATAGGCCTGTAATAGGTTGGGTTTTTTCTATAATAGTACACAGATATGGGTGATTCTGCTGAAATGGTTCAAAATGAGGGTTGGAAAAACATTGAAATTTGTATTTTATGTTCCCCAAACATTCATCAAGACAATAAACAATAATATTGAATTATTCCCCAGCCTTACATAGTGCTGGTTTTACTGTCCTCTCAGGAAGAACAAACCTGGCCATCTTTTCTGTTTTTTGTCAACACCTGTATCCAGTGCAGCTTGATTTTGAGCTGCACTGGATACACCTGTATCATCCAGCTTAGCTGTGCCATCCAGTCAAGCTGGATGGCACAGCTTGAGAGAGATCGAGGTGGCGGGGCTTGCCTCAGGATCTTCAGCTTGACAAGTGCAGAAAAAGCTGACAATCAGTTGGTGACACTCTATTACTATTTGGCCTCAATAATAGGCACTGGAAGCAGACAAAACCACAATCCAAAATCACCAAAGGGCAGTGGGTAGTCATGCACTGGTAGCTGTGTGTTGCAGCCATTTTATTCACAATGTCAATTCCCCTTGGGTTTAAGTGTAGTCCAGGATGATTTGTGGCTTGTTCTCTCTTGCACTCAGATGCATCTTTGTGCATCGTGCGTATTACAAGAACATTCTTGTTTTTCTTTAAGCAGTAAAAAAACCAAAAAAAAACACTTGTTACATTTTCAGAGAAAGACAATTTTGGGAAAACACAGTTTTGGCTGTTTTTTCTTTTACCCGTTCCTACCTTAAATAGTTTTGAACAACTACCTCTTTGCCTTTGTGTGCTATTGGATTTGACTTGAAGCTGTATGTGTGTGTCAGTTTTAACCCTTCTAATCATAGTGTCCATAATAAATCCAGTGACGTATGTTTTTTAGAGTAGGACACCAAGTGTGTCTGTGCATGTGGGTGGTAAAGGTAGAGAGGTTCAAGTATGAGGGAGCAAACATTCTAACATACCATCAGAACCAGTCAAAAGGTATCTAGAGTTACTAACAATAAAATATATCAAAGATGTTTGTTTATTTTGCCTCTGTGAAATTACCTACAAATGCAGACATATAAGACATTTCACACATCAGCGTGTCTACATTTTGAATGAAAGTTCATGACCCTAAATGAGGAAAGATCATACAGTTTTCATGGAGGAAGTGATAGGTTAATCAGTATTTCAGTCCACTCAAAAACTGTATGTCAAACTGATCCATAACATACTAAGAGGACTAGGCAGGAACCATCGAGTAGTTGGCTGGCAGTGAGCACAAATGAGCAGTTGAAGCGCTCCATGGTACACCTTGGGGGAATGACCCAGAGGCTAAAGCTGCTTTGTAGTTGCATCAGCTCATCATAGAGATGGTCGGAGGTATTGTTAATATAGAGTTCAATTTGGACCTCATCCTCCCCTGTGCCACTGCCTCCAGGGTGCCCTATGACAGAGCTAGCTGTTTCTACCTGTTTGTTGAGCCTCACTGCCATATGTCAGTGGATTCTTGCTGGAAGTCAGCCACTAACTCTTCTGTCTTAATAAGTTTGAACTGCAAGTGGTTCTCCTTGCACCACATGATGAAACTGTCCACAAGATTTCTAAACTCTTCTGTATTGCACACACTGACAAAAAATGATATATGATCTAAAATCATGTGGCCTAGTTAGCTGTATACCTTCACATGCTACATACCTTCACACACTTATGCTACAGTTTGTCTACAGCATCCTCTCCTTAGATGAAAAAAAACTGGCAGCAATGTAATGTGCTTACTGTGTTTCCATTCATTTAATGGCTTGGTGGGACACTTTGTTGTACTCACCTTTGGTTTTCATGCTAGTCAACAGTGCCTTTTGGTTGCTTGTTTTTGGAATTGCTTGTTTCCTATGAGTGCTTTTGTTTTTAAAAGTGCTTTAGAAATTGTATTTCTCCTCATTACTGTAACTATTAGTAGTAGTAGTAGTAGTAGTAGTAGTAGTAGTAGTAATAGTGGTAGTAGAAGTAGTAGTTGTAATAGTAATAGTAACTGTTGTTGCTGCTGCTGCTGTTATACTCAAGGGGTATGGACTGGAGCACTTCAGACACAGTTGATCAGTAACAATGTCCTCTTTAAAAATGTCTCTTGCATAGTGTGCCTTGTGGCTACACTTCATTGGAATCATTTATAAAGTCTAATCTATGCATTTTGCATTTTTTTATACATTTTGATTAATGCGAGTCACGGGGAAACCCCTGCCCCAAAGTGGAGCCCACCAGTACAAAGGGGACAGGGCTGAGGCGCTTCGGGAGAGAACAGAGTGGAAGAGAGAGAGACAGTCAGACGCACCCAGCTCCTGCCTTAGGCCCTTTAGTGGCATAGCCGAAAGTGCAGCCTAGAGTTGTTTTGGTGCTTTATTTTTGTCTTGTGTATTTTTCCTATTTTTGGGAAAATAGGGTCATTTTTTTTTGTATGTTAGTTTTCACTTTGCACATATCTGCACGGGACTCCACTGTTGTAGATAAAACGCACTTGGACTGCTGAACTTCACCTGCAACTCTTTCTTCATGTGCCTGGCTGCTCGGCCAACCTCACAATGCGTATACTTGACTTTATGTCAATTTTAATATTGTTTGTTATGTTGAATGTATTTTGCCTGACCTGCATTGCTGTCTTTACATCATGAAGACTACAATGGAAATAAGTCTCTGACTTTATTGTGACAATTTTAATCATTTTATTAATGTCTAAATAAATGTCTATTAATTTTTAAACTCATCAAATAAAAAAAAAAATTAATTTAAAAATGTGCATGCTGTCTAAGAGCTGCATGATGTCTAATTTGGCATTGTTCATAATGTACATGCATTTTGTGCAGACCTTTTGAGCCATTGCGTGCATTGGGCTTGGACAACGCAATAACTACACATAAGGACACCTCTGTATTGCAAAACTAGCAGGGAAATAGATAGTGAGAAAAAAGTCCTAAAGAGTCTTAGACAATAAAATCCTGCCTTTTGTCTCTGTTACAAGCCTAAAATAATAGTTTAGCAAGCAAATGTAAGCAAACACATTAGGTCAACCTAAGCCAGTTAACTTACCACTGCAGTGCAGCCATTTATGTCAAACATGGCTGTAAATTGTGAGTGGGTGAGTGAGTGAGTCTGTAACTGGCCTATCTTTCGGTAAATGGGTGTATCCAAACCAAAGAGATGGAATAAGTCCTCTCATGTTGTAGCATGCTAAAGTTGTTGCTGAAGCTTTGCCAAGTTAGTTAGTTAGCTAGATAGTTAGCAAGCGTGATCTAGTTCCATGGACTCTACAGGTCAGTTAGCCTTCTCAATAGCTCACATTAGCTGCGTTTACATGGAGCATAATATTCTGTTAATAATCGTAATAATACCCGATCAGAATGAAATTGGAACAGACCAAATTGATTTGGTATGAAAGTAGGAAAATATTAGAGGCCAATAACCATGTCAACACCTGAACCGACTACTTTTTTCCGATTAAACACATTTTCCTTTGGTGCAGTAAAGCTCCTCTTGCACTCACCTTCTCCTGTTGATGATGAATGATTGCAGGAGAAGTATATTCTGCTGATGCGCAAGAAGAGCAGAAAGGCAAATATTGTGCACAGCATATGTGCATAATGGAATCATCGTGCACGTCTAAAAAGTGCCATGCGCAAGTTGACATGCACGATGATTCTGCACATTACAAAGGCTACTGATTACTGCAGCATCTTTTCATTCCTTTCATCTGAGTAAATCACTTTCAGGAAGGACACAAAGTAATAGCCAGTGATGATGCAAGGTGGGAAGCGGCATCAGCGACCCCAGATCAAATGGACAATACCTAGTTAAATATTAAGTGCTTTTTAGGCTGTGTGAAATCCACAGTCACTCATAATAACGACAAGGGAATGTAATGAATGCAACATTTATCAACCAAAAAATTTTGAAATATCAAAATGATTGGTCATATTCATAAAAAAATAGTTTTGGTAGGATACAACTCAAAGGCCAAAATTAAATACATTTTCATATGTACTCTTCAAACGTTTTGTTTTAAACAACTTTTTGTGAAATAATTCAGTAACTCACAATTACTATCGTCTACTTTGAACACTGAATATTTTCTCTGCACATATCTCTCAGTATCGTTTTTACAGCGATAAGAAGAGACTACATTTTGACTACTGCTATTCAGTGGTGGACATCTGAAGGTCATACCTCTCACATAGGGTATTGGTATTTTATCTGTGCACTCTCAGACTGTATGCTGTACTCAAGCAAATGACACATTGAGGGTGACATGATGGAGACACATTGAACAGAAAGAAAACTGTTTATGGTCTAAATCAGCCAACCCGCTTCCCAACATTTTGTCATTAAATGTGCATTTGTTAGAGGCAAATGAAAAAATAGCTGAAATATACCATTCTATGTAAAAATATCTTTTATTTGGGCATTGGATCCTGAGTCTGTACTTTCTGTCTATGTAGGTCCAAAAGCAACTAGTGATCATGCTTGTCCTATGAAATAAGATGAACACTGCTGAGACTCCTTAGTAACAGGGAGGAATAATCATATGGTTATTGCCAACTCAACAGAGAGCTTGATTCATAATAAAATGGGCAATTTCCCCTAAATCCCCCCTCAGGGTAACTGGTAAACTAAGGAGGGATTTGGTGTGAGGGGTATGAGGGCTGCGATTGTGTGTTATCGTCTGAGCAATTTGCTCTTGTATAAACATGTATTACTGTTATCTAAGTGCCCCCTGACAGCCGATTGGCTCCTCATTAGGCCTGTGTGAAATGAGATTAGCAACGAGCCTCTAAATTATGATCCAATCCCAGAACACATAATCTCTCACACATATACCCTCCCTCCCTCTCTCTCTGTCTTCTATTTGTGTCTCTTTCTCTTTGTACCTGTTTGCCGCTCTCCCTATTTCGTCCTCATGGCCACTCTCTCCTCTCTCTTCCCATCTCTGCTCACTCCACTCTCTCTCTCCCTTCCTCTCAGAATGTAACTGCAGTGGGAGATCAGACAAGTGTGTGTTTGATGTGGAGCAGTACCGGAGCACTGGCAGTGGGGGGCGATGCATTAGCTGCAGAGACAACACAGACGGGCCCCACTGTGAGCGCTGCAGAGAGAACCACTACAGGAGATCGCCACAAGAGCCCTGCCTACCCTGCCATTGCAATCATAATGGTAAGTCGTACAGATGTTGTGATGATATCTGAAGCAACCATAAGATGACCTCCTTTATTATCATGAGATCATGAGAAAATCATCACAATCATTCTCATAATTATCATCATCCATGTCATTGTCATTATCCCCAACAAAACTTGGATGATAGAGAGAATGAAATCTATCTCTATCTATCTATCTATCTATCTATCTATCTATCTATCTATCTATCTATCTATCTATCTATCTATCTATCCATCTAGTCTGAGGGGACTGCATAGAGCTGTTGGAGTCCATTACACTGATCAAAGGCTATAGCACACTCCATCCTGCCTCCTTCTCTCTCATGTCCACAATGCTCCAGATGGTCTTTTTTCTCCATTAACTACACCTATGTTAGCTGCAATACTGTATGCCTCCAAGGTTATCCAGCCCTTTCAAACTCCTGGGTTTTTGAACAGGAATTCAGTAATAGTTGTTCACATATCCACAGGACTTGTCAAGACAGGTTATTAGTGATATATTGATCTACTCATTGTACTTTACTGCCCAGATGCATCAGATTGGGGTTTTTCTGTGTTCCTTTTTCTTTTGTCTTGTATATTTTACACCCTCTCTTTCATGTTTTTCCTATTGTTTTCTTTCCCTCTTTTGTATTCGATGAATTTCCCTTCCCTGTCTACTCTTTGCATTCTCTTTTTCTGCCTCTTTCCCCCCTGTACTATCTATCTGCTGTCCCTCCCAGGCTCAGTGAGTCTGCAATGTGATGTAGAGGGAAGGTGTGTGTGTCGAGCCAGTGTAACAGGGAACAAGTGTGACACATGTCAGGCTGGCTTCCACTCTCTTGGACCTGGTGGCTGCAGGTGAGCAACACACACGGTCACAAACACACAAACAGACACACACATACAAGGACATACTTAAAAAGCAAAGAAAGAA
>OOFE01045068.1:4048-18188 GCA_900323365.1 Monocentris japonica | reverse complement strand
ATCTGGGGAATGTGGAGGCCAAGTCAACACCTTGAACTCTTTGTCATGTTCCTCAAACCATTCCTGAACAATTTTTGCAGTGTGGCAGGGCGCATTATCCTGCTGAAAGAGGTCATTGCCATCAGGGAATACCGTTGCCAAGAAGGAGTGTACTTGGTCTGCAACAATGTTTAGGTAGGTGGTACGTGTTAAAGTAACATCCACATGAATGCCAGGACCCAAGGTTTCCTAGCAGAACACTGCCCAGAGTATCACACTTGCCTTCTTCCCATAATGCATCCTGGTGCCATCTCTTCCCCAGGTAAACAATGCACACACACGGGGCCATCCACATGATGTAAAAGAAACGTGACCAGGCAACGTGCTCACATGCCCATTGTAGGCGCTTTCGGCAGTGGACAGGGGTCAGCATGGGCACTCTGACCGGTCTGCGGCTATGCAGCCCCATACGCAGCAAGCTGCGATGCACTGTGTGTTCTGACACCTTTCTATCATAGCCAGCATTAACCTTTTCACCAATTTGTGCTGCAGTAGCTCTTCTGTGGGATCGGACCAGACGGGCAAGCCTTCGCTCCCCACGCGACTCTTATCTATGATACATAACATACCATTAGCTTTCAGGTTGATGGCCTGGGTTTTGTTGAGAAAGATACTATATAAACATCAGTTAGGGTCTTTAAATTTAAAGCCTAGATAGCCTTGAAACTTGTTGGACAGTCTTGGACCTGTGTTAATGCTTACACCTGAATTTGAGTTTATGTCTTAATTTAATGCCGTATGTCCTAGACCGACATGTTGCCTAATTGTCTATCTGCATATAGAAATGTCCTTGTGTTAGTTACACTACCTGATCTGTCAGTTCTTCTAATAGCTTGCAACCGGAGGCATCTACGGTTTGATTCAAATCCATTTTTTTCTGACGGTAGTCTATAACAATGAAGTTCCTGATTTTGGCTCTTTCTGTTTTAACAGCCAACACCGCAACAGCGCATTTTATATTGTTTTTGCTCCTTAATAGTGAAGTTTATCCAAGTGTATGCCAGTCTTAATTTTAGTCCCGCCAGTCTTTTTGCAACCACTTCGAGCGGTGACATAATCAG
This sequence comes from Monocentris japonica, assembly GCA_900323365.1. Lineage (NCBI taxonomy): Eukaryota > Metazoa > Chordata > Actinopteri > Trachichthyiformes > Monocentridae > Monocentris > Monocentris japonica. Next base: position 17,088 of record OOFE01045068.1, on the reverse strand, counting down.
TTACATTGACAAAGGATTGGTCTATCCGGCCAATTGGACTACCAAAGGCATGATGGATTTTTGAAAATTTGTTTTTTCCTTGAAGCTTTTTCATTTTTTTCAAGTCACCACCAAATTTGGTACAAAGCCAGAGGCCCTTGAGATACACTGTAACCATTTTATAAACAATAAACAAATAAAAAATATGGCCACCATCAACCAATGAACTTCACAACTGCCATGGCCTAACACAAAAAATAACTCAATGAAAAAAATAACTCAATGAAAAATTGGTATAACACAAAAATTGGTATACTTGTTCACGAGAGGCCACCAAGCATGTCTGCAATGGCATTCTCAAATCAAACAATAGGGGGCGCCAAATAGGCCACAAAACTGTATCTCCTAATTGAGTAAACTATCTCTAGCTATCCATGTTTGACAAATTTGCCTGGTGGACAACCCAAGTCTGCAATTATGAATTTCTGGCATTTTAAATTTTTTTGTCCTTTTTTTTCCCTAAGGCTTTTTCAGTTTTTGGGTGTTGAGCTACACTTGATAAACAATATGGATCCCAGCAACCAATGAACTTGGCCTTACACCAAAGTGGGCGTAACTCAGTAACGTTTTTCTGATAAACACAAAACTTCAGTAGTGGTCATCAAGTATGCCTACAACAGCATTGCAAATTTGTCCAGTGGGTGGTGCCAAAGATACCATGAATTTGTATCTCCTAATTTGGTAAATTAATTAATTGCGGCTATATTTTCCTTTTTTGTTTGTTTTATGTCTTGAGGGATTGATGAGGCTATGAAACAAAGAAAACTGTTGTGGTAACAATGTGGATTATTTTGAAAAAAGAAATGTTCATTGAGTATGACCTTACCTGGTCATTAAGGTAGAGGTTGACAAAACCTGGGATGCTCTTAGCAAACTCTGTAAGCTCCCGTACAGTTTCCACTGTTGTGCACTGGCATCGGTAGAAGACATGGACACCAATCTCCTTGTTAGGCGGCGTGTCACCATTGATCAGCTGGTTCCACACCAGGCCGTTCTCTGCCTGCCACAGTGAGTCCATGTCATGGATTACAAATGGCTGTGGAGGAAAAAAAAGAGCTGACTTGAGGGAGGGATGGGAGAAAGTGAAAGTGTGTGTGTGTGAAAGATGCAACAGTGAGTTAAAGAATACACCACAAAAAGAGCAGTAGCAGTGAAGACAGAGGTCTGGTGTTATGTCTGGGCTGACTTTTCACTGATGAAGTGACACTTCTTATATAGCCAGCTAATTAGGCAGGGAGATTCTAGGCAATCAGCCGTGGCTTGACCCAGGATCTACTAAGCAACCCCAAACAGAGACAGGGTGCATAGTGCTAGTTGACAAACCAGGCCACTGTTTATTAGGATGGCACAGATTGAGCCTTGTTTTTTTTATGGGAGTACAAACAGCTATACTGCTAGATAGCCTCACAGTCAGCTTAACATGTTGACTGAACACAGGTGAAGGTACAGGTAAAGTACTATTAATTAATGTGTTGGCTTAATTCATGACATCACAGACTGAAACACTGCTCCTTATTGGTTTGGCCACAGGTATGACATTGAAATAGTAATTGAAGTACCACACAGTTTAGCTGAAACCTGATATTATATAAAGAGGAGTGTGTTGATTTCTATGACAATTAAATTGCATTATAATTGTATTATGTCACATCACTGCTGGTCTGACATTACTGTTGTTTATATTTTACTTGCCATATTATATAAAAATATGATTTCTACGTTCAAGTTTCCAAAGGTTTAAAACACAGTAACAAGTAAATCAAGGAGCACATCCATTGTTAAGGGGAGGCTGGTAAACTATAGTTTTGTATAGACAAGGAAGCAATTCCAACAGTACTGGAGAAACCTGTAAAACGCTTAGGAAGATGGTATGATGCGTCGTTAACTGATAAGGAGCAGATCCAGGAACTAAGGCAGGAGATAACGAGAGGTATTGAGACTAGAGAGAGATCAAGGCTAGCAGGCAGGCTAAAGTTGTGGTGTCCGCAACTCGGGCTGTTGCCTTGGCTAATGTGATCTTTGACAGAATATGAGGTACCTAAACATGGCCAAAGGTATGCGGACACTCCTTATCAGTGGATTCAGCTATTTCAGCCACACCCATTGCTGAAGGGTGTATAATATCAAGCATACAGCCATGCAAGCTCCATAGACAAACATTGGCAGTAGAAGGGGCCGTACTGAAGAGCTCAGTGATTTTCAACGTGGCATCGTCATAGGATGCCACCTTTCCAACAAGTCAATTCGTCAAATTTCTGCCCTGCTAGAGCTACCCTGGTTAACTGTACATGCTGTTCTTGTGAAGTGGAAACGTCTAAGAGCAACAACACCTCAGCCGCGAAGTGGTTGGCCACACAAGCTCACTGCCTCTGGAAGCAACTTCAGCACAAGAACTGTTCATCGGGCGCTTCATGAAATGGGTTTCCGTGGCTGAGCCGCTGCACACAAGCCTAAGATCACCATACGCAATACCAAGCATCGGCTGGAGTGGTGGATACCTCGGCTGGAGTGGTGGATACCTCCTTTTGGAAGGAAACTCTTCAAATGCAGTTCTATAACATGTAAAGTGTGTGTAAAGTATCCATACAGGGCTGGAGCTGGTCTTGCCAGTGAGGATGCTGCGGGCCTTCTTCTTGGTCATGTTGAGGTTCTTCAGGTAGGCGTTGTTGACCCGCTTGGCCAGGCTCTTAAGGTCCGAGCCATTAGAGTTGGTCGGTTGGCCTGTCTCTCCAGCCAGCAGACCTGCCACCAGCTTCTTCTTCTCCGCCTCTGGCATCCGCCCATACCGGATAGCTGGTGGAAGGGACCAGGGGAAACCATAGCTTAGCATGTGTAAGAAATGAGTATAACGCTTTATAGGAATGTATAACATGGGATAATTTGTAGAAACACCGAACAAGAGTTATGGTAAGGAAACATTTTTTTCCCCTCACAATTTACTCTAAAATCCTCACCATCATGGGACATGCCCAGCAGTAGGCACTTCTGGAAGCGACAGAACTGGCACTTGTTCCTGCTCTTCTTCTGGATCTTACAGCTGCGCTCACACCGATCATATTCTAGCTTCATACGGATGGTCCTCCGGAAAAAACCCTACACACACAGCAACGTAAAAATAGGTGCATAGACAGGGGAGAGGGAGAGGAGGAAGAGGGAAAGACAGACAGAGAGAGAATAGCAGGATAGTATAGCATAACAATAAGCTACTGGACATGTCCAGAGATGGAAATAAAGAGGGGCAAAAGAAAGTATATTGTGCCATCAAAGCAGCAGTGTATACCCCAATGAAATTGATCAATACATGACTTCCTATTCCTATTGACTGATCAGTCTGCTGATGTATCAGGCCAATATGGGCCTTTGAATAAAGATGGGACAACGGCCAGTCATATCATCCAACTCCAATATGATGGAAGGGGCGGGGCTTAAGGTATAAATAAAAAGCCTGTTCATTATTGGAAGATTTAATGGAATAACTATCTCTGGGTACAGATAGCACCAACCATTATTATTTAAACACACAAGACATGGATTGCTGTTTCAGAGGTTTTTCCACCCTAACAATAATCAAATTCTGGGGTTTAATACTGAAAATGTGTATTTTTTATGTCATGAAAATGGTAAAATTTCAAGATAAGAGTATTGGCAAAAAAGCTCAGCTATCAGCAGCTTCACTCCAAAAATATCAGTATCCTCCTTCAAAAGCCCTATCGGTCAAACCCTACTTCTTATGAAAGCAGACTAGATCAAGTATTATATAGTGTGTCAGTTATGGTCTGAGAATTACACATGAATACATTAATCCAGGAATGTAGTCTGGTACCTTGCAGCCTTCGCAGGCGTGTACACCATAGTGGAAGCCTGAGGCCTTGTCTCCACAGATTCTGCACTCAACGTTGATCCCTGCCCCAACCCCATCATCCTTCACCAGCAGCAGCTGGTCCGACAGGGAGGGGGACGACGTCCCTGACACCTCTGGAAGACAGCAGAAAGTAGGATGAGTGTGTATGTGTGTAGTGCGCTTGTGTGCATGCATGGTTCCACTGCATTTGGAAATTTGTGGTAAGGAAACGTGAAAAATAAAATAAAAAATAACAACCAGCCTTTTGCCCTCCTAAAAAATAGCAGGATTCAATTATGTAATTAGTCCTTGATAAACAAATGCAAATACAAGAAGTGAAAAAATAAGAAAAACATAACCATTAAACTTGGATGTTTACCTCAATAAAAGAAAGCACCAGGCCTCTATCAGAGACAGGTCATTATTTCTATTGGCAGGTCCTGTACCAAGTATGCCTAAAAGTATTCTGTATTCCATAGTATTCTGTACTCCAGTATTCTGTAAAGAATTGTGCTGCTCACATTTACACAATTGCCTTTTTGGGCCTGCAGCCTAAAAATACTACGAGCAAAAATACTAGCAACATGATCAAGAAGTCATCAGACATCCATTAATTTGCCGATGTGATTTAATTTCATAAACAACAGTTTCGCCTGGAAAGTGTGAAGTGCAAAAAGTTGATTATAGCCATTACAGTTCCCTTCAACTTTTATTTGAAAGACTACAGGAATAAACTTCACAAAAACTATGATTGCATTCATTGTTGGGGTAGATGTCCTGTTGGACAGCTTGACAGCTGGTAGCTGGTCACCAGCTTGACTAGCTACCAACATTAGCTGGTCTGACCAGCAGGAATCCAAAACAATGACACAATCAAAGTGATCAAAAGCATTAAGTGGATTTTTTCAGCTTTTTATGTCCATGCGGTAAAATTAAGTACAATCATAGGACATATACACCGATCAGCCATAACTGACAGGTGAAGTGAATAACATCGGTTGTACAGTGTAGCGCAGCTTGCTGCGTATGGGGCTGCGTAGCCGCAGACCGGTCAGAGTGCCCATGCTGACCCCTGTCCACCGCCGAAAGGTTTTAATGTTATGGCTGATCGGTGTATATACTGTATATTGTGACAGACTGGGGCACAGAGGAACTGTGGGGAAGTGACTACATTCCCCAGCAGGCCACAGCCAGCCATCTTGCCCCAGCTGAACCATATCACCAATCAGCCAGGTGGGAGCTGATTGCGTGACACTGACTTAAGAGTGGAATCTGCAGTCTACAGGGGAAGAGATGAGCAGAGATGGCCCAGAGAGCAGCCAGGGTGGCTGCTGCAGATCCCTCTAACAATATTGAATTCATAAGAGAAGTCTAAGTTGCCATTTGAGTAAAAGTGTAATTTTTGTTTGAACTCCAGTGTGATCTGTGCTATGGACGTTCCCTCAGACTGGGCTTGTGGCACCCGGCTTTTCCCTGTGTGTGTGTGTGTGGGGTCAGATACTAAGGCTGCTACTAGTAATAATAATAAATATTTGGCTGAAATAATGACACAAAACAATTAAAATTACTTAAGAAACATGATTTATTATTAGTAACAAGTAGGCTACCAGAACATACTGGTCATCAGTCTTGCAAACAAAGCATCAATGCATCAAAATGGAATGAAATAAAAACACAAAGTTGAATCAACAAAGGTTTTCTGTCACATATTGACTAACGGGAGCAATGCTGCAGTTATGGTAACATATTTTGCAATATTGTAGTAATTTTAATTATATTTTAGAAAATACACATTGTATGTATATTGTATTGTATGACTCTCTTCTGGTAATTCTGCCATATTTTCTACTGGCCTTTATCGACACTGCCCAGCTATTGTTATAGATTTGGCCACTACCTGAGACCAGAGGGGTGTTCCACAAAGTGAGCTTACCACCTTAGCCCCTGGCATTTTTAGGGTACGTGGGGCACTCATTCACTATATCACCCTGCTCATATAATTCCCAACAAAGCCACAGATTTTTTGATTTTCAATGACCCAAATCTAATCATCTATTTTGCATTTTAGTAATATTAACGACTGTAAGTGAATGCGCAAGTGTCTGGTTGGCCTGTGTGTTTGCATTAGGATCCAAACATAGACCATTCGAGATATTTCTGCCCTACTGCAAAAAATGAGAAATGTCTCTTCATCTAAATTTCTTTCTTCTGTAAGTAGAAATACTGTCCATACATACTATACTGTATATTTGTATTTCAAGTATAGAACTTTTCCACAAGCAAATCAAGTAGACCGATTCTAAAACCAAATGTTATGTGAACTAAAGAACATCCTAAGCAGGTTATTGTGTGTTTACAACTGGTACAAAATCTAACACAGGTCTGCTGAGTGTGCACTGAAAGCAGTGGGGCTGTGATGTAACATGATCTGAGTGAACATGTCCTCTCAAAAGTGTTTGTTCAGATTGTGCATCTATCAGTGTGTATGTCGGGGCCAGAGAGTGCAAGCTGAGTGATCTCATTGGCCCTGCTGAGTTCCTGCCCTGCTCCCTCTCAGCCTTCCCAGCAGAGACTTAGAGGTATGCTAAGAATGCCAGAGGTTGAAGACCCCGCAGACTTAGACCCAAGGACGGGGAGGGACAATCCGATTTTAGGCTTATGTGCAGCCTGTATGTTCTGTCTGCAGTTTCTGGAGTATGGCCTACTATGTGCAGCTTGGCAAGACAAGTATGAAGAATTCTTAGATCACTTTCTTGTTCCAAAGGAAAAGTTGATTTCACACCTGACGTCAAGCACTGAACACATCTCTACACAGACTGCACAAATAAACACTTTGTTCTGTTTTGTGCATATTTGCATATTCATTTTACCTGACAATTGTGATTTGCTATATTGCTAAATCCTTGGCAAGGCAAGGCTGGGCTAAATTAAGCTAAGTCAGGTCAGGCACAAGTCTGTGAAACTAAGTCTGGGCTATTCTAAGGTTATTATAGTAAACTAAAACTCAAACTAAGACAAAAATGTGTTAAAGGACATTGTCATTGACTTTAAAGTCTCAAACTTAAGTGATGAACTTATAGTAGGTGTAGCTTTAGGACCATAGCATTGTACAGGGTTCTCATTCATAGAGCCCTACACATGGCTTCAACAGTGTTTATATTTGCAAAGATGAGAGAAATGTATTAAAATAACTTTTAAACGCAGTGCTGTGCCATGATAATTGAGAACATCAAATTTATCTTAAACCAAATATAGATTGTTCCTTCTTGTGAAAGGATATACAAATTCCCAGGCCGGGAATTTGTATATCTGTCTCTCTACTGCTACTATCAAATAAAGGCAAAGTGCAAAAAAAAAAGACCATCAGTCCATCAATATGTAACACCGCATTAACATGTTGATTTTCATTGGCTTTCACCTGGGACACAGCTGAGAATAACGCATTGGTAATGGGATTCAGGAGCGCTAATCACCGCTATGGTAACTTTATGAATGAGCTTAAATTACCATGTCAAAGATTTTGCATGGCGCAATGCTGTTACCACTGAGTTTTATGAATCTGACCCATTATCTTTTAAAAGCTTGCAGGCCTGTAAATTACTTCCAGATAAAGGATTTGTGAATTATGCAAAAATATCAATGATTGTATCTAAAGTCATACATAATATCAGCCAAACTTATGAAGAAATATATTAATATGACTGCATTTGGTACATAGTCAGGAAAAGGTCAAAACCAAAACATTTTAATATATTTTGATTAAAACAATGGAAAGGTTGTTCAATATATGTGCAAAACAATTGAATTAATTCTCGCTGATCTATCCAATATAGCTTAACAACAAGCCAAATTACAAATTTAATAATAAAGTGGGTAAAACACAACTGGAAAAAATTGTATATACTATTGTATATCATTTTTATTTGTGCATGTTCTTTATTTGGGATATTTATATTATGATTTGAGGTTTAGTTATAGATTTTAGGCTATAAGGTAATTCCTTTATAATATATGAATGGCCTTCCCCTGTAAGGTTCACAAACTTTATACTGTATACACTGTATATACACACCGATCAGCCATAACATTAAAACCACTGACAGGTGAAGTGAATAACATTGACTATCTTGTTACAATGGCACCTGTCAAGGGGTGGGATATATTGGGAAGCATGTGAACAGTCAGTTCTTGAAGTTGATGCGTTGGAAGCAGGAATGGGCAAGTGTAAGGATCTGAGCGACTTTGACAAGAGCCAAATTGTGATGGCTAGACGACTGGGTCAGAGCATCTCCAAAACGGCAGGTCTCGTGGGGTGTTCCCGGTATGCAGTGGTTAGTACCTAGCAAAAGTGGTCCAAGGAAGGACAACCGGTGATCCGGTGACAGGGTCATGGGCGTCCAAGGCTCATTGTTCCGCGTGGGGAGAGAAGGCTAGCCTGCCAATCCCACAGAAGAGCTACAAATTGCTGAAAAAGTTAATGCTGGCTATGATAGAAAGGTGTCAGAACACAAAGTGCATCGCAGCTTGCTGCGTCTGGGGCTGCGTAGCCGCAGACCACTCAGAGTGTCCATGCTGACCCCTGTCCACTGCCGAATGGTTTTAATGTTATGGCTGATTGGTGTATATATACAGTACATATATTCGTCCTTTGACACCCAACAGTAAAAAAACAGATGTTATCATTATTTTTTCTGTTTATCCTTTTTTAAATTCTTCCTCCTCCTGTAATTTCTTTCTCCTTAACATGTAATGGTTTGCCTTCATTGATATATTGCCAACACTCTCCCCCATATGTAAAATATCTCCTTACTCCATGGGCAATAATAAATGCATACCTACATAGAGACATAAGGACATAAAGAACTTAGCTTGTACATACAAAAGGAGGTAGAGGGGTGGCAGATTGGTTTCTCCTTTCTCCTTTGCAAATTGCTATTTTAGTCCTATTAACTCACGGTGCCTGACCACGAACAGCGGATACTATCCCTGGAGTCAAACACAGACCTGGTTAGCCAACATATACAGGCCTTGAGGCGACATGTGCAAGCATAACTGAAGACAGTGCTAAGCTAAAAAGTAAGGCCTCGGCTCTACTGGTTGATTTCCTGGGCGGTCAGGTGCTTCAATCCTCCCCAGAATTAGATTGCGCACACAGGGCCCTCACTGCAAAGTCTAGTAATAGTAACTAGTAATATGCTTTCACCGCTACCGGACAAAGGAGCTGGTTATTCAAGAGGCCCGCAAGCGGGGACCTTTGGTAAACCATGGTAAATATATGAAGACTACAGCCAAGGCTTTTGCAGTGTTTAATCAAGACACCACATAGTGAAGTGGCCTGCTGACTTTATGTGTAAGAGACGGTAGCCTGCTAACTGCTAGCCAGTCACTAATAGCGGGCCACCTTCTGTTCTGGCTATCTACATGGACTGGCTGTTAAGGTTTGGTCCTGTTACACGTGACTCTTGCTTGTTTGAGCAAAGTCACATTTGACATTAGTGTTCTAAGACTTTGTGCCTTAATGGACTTTTGCTTTATTTGTTATTTAGCAATTCTTGGGCTAGCGACTAATTGCTAACAATATTATTGTGTGTTTCACATTTGGTCAGAGCTCTACCACTATATTCTGTTTTCGACTTCTATCCACAGTAATGTCATCCAGCTGTGGGTTGGCAATCATACCCCTTTCACACTGGGGCAACGACCCAGGAATGACCTGTGTCAGGCATTGGTGTGAATGGGTCTATACGGGTTACGCAGTAGACGGGAACCTCATTGGTTAAGATCAGAGGCGCATTAGTATAAGACGTAACTGGCGCTTAATACAAACACCTGCAAGCCAGTTCACAACAAGGACGAATAGAACGAATAACAATGGAGAATTGGAAAGATTCCGAAATCAGAGAGCTTCTGTCCATTCGTGGGGAAGAAGAAATAATAATCTCGAGTCTAAACACACTTTGAAATGTCCGCTTTTAATGTTGTCAACCTTGTTCGGCCCTGTGCGGCAGTAATGTACACAGATGTAAATATGGTGACAAGGGTCTTGTGCGGTCTGGTCTTTACAAAGAACACCTACAGCTACAGTCTAGGTTAACATATCTTTACTACCTTTTATTCTGCACTCTACAGTTTGGAGTGCTCTCCAGATCTTTGGTGCTGTGAAGGCCCACTTGATCAGACTGATTTCCCCAGGGTTGACAATCATGTCGTCAGCAACTTTGGCAACCCCATAACCACCACTGAGGTATACGACGCAATTAAATCACTGCAGAGTGGCAAGTCTCCCGGCCCCAACGGTTTCACGATGGAGTTCTATAGAACAGTCTGTCTCTCTAGCCTCTTTGCAAAAAAATAACAAATCCTTTTCAGAAGGTCGCCTGCCCCCAACCCTATCAGACAATTAAATTTCCTTGCTACTTCAGAAAGACAAGGACCCCATGCTTTGCAGTAGCTATAGACCAATCTCACTTCTAAATGTGGACCCAAAGGTTCTTGCGAAGGTCCTGTCTCAACGGCCCCAACATGTATTACCTAAACTGATGCTGATCGATCAAAAAGGATTTATGTTGGGAAGACAATAGTTTCACAATACCAGAAGGCTACTCAACATCCTTAACTCTCCTAGCTCGGTCCAAGCTGAAGCTGTGGTATCCTTGGATGCTGAAAAGGCGTTTGATGGGGTCAAATGACAATACCTTTTCTTTGTCCTAGAGGAATTCAGCCTTAGCTTTGACTTTATGTCAAAGCTATGTGGATTACACATATATATATACACACACACATCTCAGATCGCATTAGACCACATCAGTTCAGCCTAATGGTATTAAATCAGTCCCTTTTCCCCTCCCCTCCAACATGACAGGGCTACCCTCTATCCCTCTTCTTCAGGACTGATATCCACCCGAGCCTCACCATAGCTTCATCCCCACCAGGGTTAGTTCTGGACACCCACCTGTACCTTGAGATAAATGCACAGTATAAACAAAAAATCTCTATCCCTACCCCTGCTTATTCTCGACCAGCTATTGTGAATAATAACGAGCAAACTCAATGTCCTTCTTTCCCATCTGCCTCCAATAACTATTCTCTCAGGGTTGGCATGTTTAAAGTTAGTTCACTGTCAAACAAGTCTGCTAAGATTTTATTATGCCAAATTGTCTTGGATATTTTACGATTACAGAGTTGATAGAGGGTGATACAGTACAACTTATTGAAGCCTCCCCTATGGCTTACTCTTATTTCCACCAGCCTACACTGTCTGGCCAGGGTGGCAGTTTAGCAGCAAGCCACAAGAATGGCTACAAATGTTCCCAACTCTCTTTTGGCACGTTTTCAACATGTGCGTTTTCACCTTAGTTTTTTAATTAATAGCAAGCTGGCTTTACTGTGCGTTTTAATTTACAGAGCACCCAAATTAAATAGTGGGTTTAGATTAGAATTATATGAACTCCTGCTGTAATGATGAATAACGAGAAGTAGGCGCATATTATCAGCCACAGGAGGATGGCAGGGCACTGTGGCACTATCCGACATGGATCAGAGGATCAATTCCATAATAGGAAAGACCTCACTGTTGGGTGTCCAGTCGGCATTGGAGTTGGACACAGATCAAATCCAGGCTGCATCTTCATCAGATGACAAGACTATATCATTGTATTTGTAAGGTGTTCAGTCCATGTGATCAACCCAGTACAAGTTTGATAATTTTGTATTGCTATAAATAAGCCAAGCAAATACGCCATTGCAGCCTATCGGGTTTTGTTTTTTCTATAAGGCCACTGAAGTTTCCTGCATGTTTCCAAACACACACACATATTCCTGCATGTCTCTAAACACTTGTAGGTTTTGATCGTACCAACGAACAAATTCAAATATGAACAAAATGATTGATGAGACTGTGTTCATAGAAACATTCGCATGAATGATTTACAATCAAATCTGATCTCACGCACATTTCCTTGAATGAGGCCCATTGTTTTTAAATCTTGGTTACAAGTGCCCCTCAACCCAAAGTCGGCAGGAAAATTTGCTGAGTTATTCTAAGCCATCAACTATCTTTGTTCTTCCGAGCAGAATCTCAACGCAATGTGCATCACCATTCTTGATTCTATATGTGCAAAGTTGAAAACATGCATCGTCTTTTAATCAAATTTATAAAACCCTATTTATGTGGTGCTGCACTGTTTGGTTTTATAAAGCTCAATCATTGTGAAACTGTGTGCACGTGCACACGCCTAAAGCCTACTCTAGCCATAAATAAATGTCAGCACAGCCCTATTTAACCTGTTACACACACAAATGCCAGTAATCATCATGGGCCAGAAAATCGGCAGTCTCTAAAGACTCGTTCTCGCCTTGTCTTGCAATCGCAATGTCCTCTAACAGCATCACAAGGCAGCCACTGCATTGCTACGCACAGCCATTATGCACCGCTATATATTATTAACCATAATACCCTATTGATTGATAATGCATGTGTAGGTTCATCATCCGATATGTGCGTTCTTATTTCACAAAACTTGGATTTGGGTGATGTAAACCTATTTACTCTCACTCGAATTGTTGAAAAAAGGATATCCATACACATAGATGTTATGATCATCTCTATTGAAACTCTATTGAGACCACATTGGCTTTAATGGTGTCCTGAAAATGATGATGTTCTCTTTGTGACTTCACTATATATATCACATGTTGTAAAGTGTGAGTGAAGCTACGCAATGATGTTCTTTTTTTATAAATTCCAATGTTCGTATGGAAAGTGGTGTATGCATACTTTTTGTGTACATGCATCCTTTATACATCTGCTACCAGATGTCTCACCTGTGCAGCTGCTGGAGGGGGCAGGGTTATCGTTAGTGGACGTAGTGCACCTCCCCTTTGACTCCTCCCCCGACTGTAGCACTGCAGCCTCTTCCTCCTCATAATGCAAGGAGGTCGACCCCTCTCCATCAAGGGACACCTCCTCTTCTTCTCCCTCTGGCTCTCCTTCCCTCTGCCCTTTCATAGGAGGAGACCCCTGCTGGCTCCCTTCATGATCAACCTCCCCCATGGGTGATGTACTCCCTTTCTGCCGGACCCCTCTTCCCTCGACTGGATGCTGCCTTTGGGGTTCCAACTGGGGTTCCAGGCTTTGGCTGGCCCGGTTGGCCTCCATGCC
>OOFE01045067.1:0-11792 GCA_900323365.1 Monocentris japonica | reverse complement strand
CCCCAACCCCCTCCCACACACACACTACACACACACACAGAAGTGTGTTTGGTGGATTGTAGGTGTTTGTGTATTTGTGTGTGCATGTGTCTGTGTGTGAGTGCATACATTCAAAAACACACACTCAGGTCCATCTTCGTCTGACTGGAAAAGAGTGGCAGGATGTGGAAAACTCCTGAGTTCCTTTATTTAGGAAAATGCTGCCCATCAGTGAAATGCTTAGCCCTGATCCAGGACCCTTTGGGAATCTTTTGTCGTATCTGTTGTTGCCTCTCCCAAATGGTCCTGTGCTGCTCCATTAAGATTTCTCCCAACGAAAGTTGGACAGGTCTATAACTGAATTTCATTTATCCAAACAGGTGTCTGTAATCCTTCACGTGTTACATTTAGGAGATGTGTTATCACACACACAGATACACTTTTAGACTTTGTTAAAGACAAGTATACCCCAAATCTCCAATGAAATGAAATCAAAGATGGTTGGCAGTTGACTTCCTCGCTGAGCTCATTGCTGCCTTTGGTGGTCGAAAGGTAGACTGCAAGAGTTTAGTGCGTATTCAATCAAAGTAACTAAACAATTTAAAACATCACTAATGAGTTAAATTCATTAGTGTCGCCTTGCATGTGTTAACACATTTCATCTATCGTAATGAGTGATTTGAGCAGCACAGTAGGTGAATTGTCACCTTTTAATTTGAAAAATGCATGTTTTGGGTTATTTGAACAGGTGGTGGACAAGGTAGAAAAATCATCCTCTCATCAGTATCTTCAGTTTTGATTCTTTCACTTTAGAAATATTGTATTACTATACAGGTATAGCCGTGCTAAATTGTTGCAGTCTACCTTTCAACCACCAGTGCCAGCAGTGAGCGGTCACTCTGCTCGGACGCACAGTACCAGGAAGTTGAGGCATCTGTCAGCCATCTTTAATTCTATTGCTTATGAAGGATCATTTTAAACCTTCACGATATGAAGTGAAACTGTGTAGGATATACTTTTTTAAATGTTGTACAGTTGCCCATGCATACATTCCCCAAAACACATGTGCATGCATGGCTGAACACACAGGCACACACACTGGCCCACAGACCCACACGCACATGCACAAATACACGCACGCACACATGCACTATGGCAAAATAGAAAAGTGATGCCCCTTATCAGTGATAATTATAGCCAATCACCTGAGTTTATGATGAAACTGAGTTGTTGTTTAGTTTACCTAGATGGTTTTGCCCATTAACGATTTTGATTGGATTATTCAATTAGTGGGCAAGGCCTTGGTGATGGTGTAATCAAACAGACAGAGATGTAAAGAGTGATGTTGTGATAGAAGCCACTATCAAAAAGCTGATGATACATGCTCTAAAAGCAGAGCCAAGGAATGGCAAACGTAAACGCTGGGGCCTCAGAGAGCTGGGGCCATGCTAGGGAGATATATCCTTCTGTGTCCAATACAGCAATAGGTCAATCATCTTCATGACAACAATGTTTGCACCGGGGGCCTATCGCTATAATGTGTCTGCTACCCTAGGTCCTAGTGCCGCCCTAGATGGTTACTTAACTATGCCTAATAAACGGGCTGGCTGTGGTCAGTAAATCTACTCACTGTCAGCAATATCACACAGAATGCAGAACACAGTGACCTTGATAGCCAGGCTCGGAGTTGGCTGAGAATGAAGATTGACAGAAATGTAATGAACTGTTTGGGAATATTAAGAGCCGTTCTCACTGACATTGGATTGCAGTTTAGAGGGGATATTATTCCAAAATTGCCCCATTGCAACCGTAGAATTTCTATCCAATCCCCAAAATCCTTGCAAGGATATCAGTAACAACTGTTCTTACAATAACACTTTAAAGCATATTATGTCAGAATATTAATCTTTAACATAGAATAAATGATAAATACATGAGATAATAACCAGCATGATTAGATAGAGCAGACAATAGTTGCCCCCAGCTTAAAATAGTTGTGATTATAGAACTGGGTAGAACTGTTTATATGAATTATTTAAGTTGGCTTTATTGGCATTAGAGGATAAATGTTCTTAGCAACTGCCATTATTTTTGTAATATATAGATACATTTAATTATTTTTTTAAATTTAGAAGCAAGAATTATGATATTTGTTCTATAGCCTACGCATGTGAATATATGTTTGCAGTAACAGGAGCAGTGGGTGGGTGCAGCGTGGGTTTTTACTTTGGGTAAACAATTCCTGAGAAGCATACATCTGGCTGGTTTGCCCCCAATACTTCCCAGATGCAACACAGTTGAAACAAACAAAAACAAATCTTGTGTTTGTGCAATCTTGTGCAATTGTTCGTATTTTCTATGAGTGCTAGGCTATTGAGCTTAGTTAAAATGACTAATGCAGTAGGCCTGGAGCTATCATATCAATGTAAGACCATGTTATGCATTTTCAGCGTGTGATTCTTGTTGATGAATTGTGTTAATGTGTTAAATGGCATGGTGTTTTAGAAGAAATGTAATCAATAAGAAACACTCTCCTGAGTCTGACCAGCCATCACTCTTGTCACTGCAAATTTGGGATCAATAGATATAGACAATTTAAAAAAAGAAAAGAAAAACTAACCAATTAGGAAAAGAGCAGGGACATGATGACATCTAATCAACACAAAACTCTGTCCTGAGTCCAACAGACCGTCACTCATGCCAGTGCAATTTTGGGATCAACAGATATAAACAATTAAACATCTCAATGCGACATGGGGATCAATCGATATAGATGATCAAAATGAAGCCAAATTTCAAATTTGAAGTACAGACTGACAGACAGTGAAAAAACAACGAATTGGGAAAGAGGGAGGGCCTTACAAGACATCAGAAATCGATAGGAAAATCTCTCCTGAGTCCAATGTTTTATCACCGATGTCATTGTAACTTTGGGATCAATAGATGTAGAGAAAAAACAATCAGGAAATGGAAAGAGGCTTAAATGGCATCATCAATTGACAGAACACCCTCTTGAGTCCGACGAGCCATGACACACTTTAATGCAGCTTCGGGGCGAGTTGACACTCATGTAAATGTGACTTTAGGATTAGTAGATAGACAATCACAAATCTCATCGTGACTTCAGGATCAATACAGCCAATCAGGCAAGGGGGACTGGCTTAAATGACATAACAAATTAATGGAAAACTCTCCAACAAAGTCCGACAAACCATGACTCATGTCAATGCCAGTTTGGGATCAATAGATATAGATGATGGAAAGCCCCACAAAAGTTTTTGTAATACATTTTTGGGATGAACCAACGGCCAGATGGACCAACAGACTAACCTATTCTATTTGGAACAGGTACAAGGTTTAGGGGTAACAATGAACATAAAGTTAGGGTTGGTATCATTTGGATTTTATCGATTCCAATTCCGATTCCGTTTCTGATTCCAATTCTGATTTTGATTTTGATTCCAATTCTGATTCTGATTCTGATTCCAATTCTGATTCCAATTCTGATTCCAATTTTGATTCTGTTTTAGAATCTCTTTATCCTTCTTTGCAAATTTAGAATGATTCCAAACCACATTTACTGAAATAAATAATAGGTAAATGTAACACAATGCAACAAAAAAAAACTAAATGTAAAACATCACTCTTTGCCATGGATGACCTTTTCATCTAGATAATCACATCCCGGATCCTTGCTGTCCATTTACACCTGGGTTTCTTTTGTGTATAAACTCTGTGCCCCAAGATTAGCAAAGCAGCCTAGTTTTATGATGTGTAACCTTCTTACTACATCCATATCGGATGCATTATTCACAGTAACCGCCTCAACTGTGTCTCTGATTATGAATTCCCCCAAAATGTCACCAATCACCCCATTGACTTACGATATAAAAGGCAAATGTCAGCTGTTTGTGCGTACTGTACTGTTACTATCGCTCACTGTATCTTTTAGCATTTTGAGATGTCTGCAACATGGCAAAAATCGTGCATACTTCATGTCATGCCAAATGCTTCATCGTGTTGGAGGTACCTCCCCTTGCGGGAAATGATCATCCTGCAAGTATTACATTTAGCTGAATCTTTGTCTTTTGTCATTAAACATTAAACTCAAGAACAAGAACAAGCAAGAACATTTGCCGCAGTCAGCCATGGTCAAGCATGTAACCTAGCTAGTAAACAATTCACATGTCTTGTCAGTAAGTTAACAAAAAAAGAAAACTAGGTAAAACTTGAATAGGTATAATGCTCAAAGCAGTTCGTCTTAAGGATTTTGTGAACAGATTTGAAACTCGTGCTTTTTAACTAATCCACTGTGCTTGACAATTTAGGTTCGACCCTGTACAAAGTATACATTCCAATGCAGCACGTGTGTATACGCAAACGCAATCAACATTTACTCTGCATACTGACCTTTCCCCTTACAATCCATACCAGTGGCATGACAACTCCACCTCCAGGCCTGTGTAATGTCCCACAGCCCCACAGAAGATTATCGGGGTGGTGAAACCCCTGAGTGATGGATGCTCAAGCTTGTCCTTCAGAGAATTCACAGCATCAGAGCCATAAGCTGAAGGTGCAAGAAAGAGCCCCTCTAAAGATCTGAGTGAACTCTACAAAAGGAAAGTGGCTTGCTATGTTGCATGAAAAAGAAATGGTGAGATTACAAGATTTTTGTTGTGTATTTCAAGGAAAGCAAAACCATTTCAGAGAAAATAAAAACACCCACTCCATCCACAGCGACCGGTGGAGTTTGATACCACTCCCATCCTAGAGTCCACAGTTTTCTCTCTTTGTCAGTTTGAGGTCTGACATCAAAGCAGTAGCCTGGGTGTCTAGATAGCTTAATAGTTTTCTTTGTTGAAATTTGAAATTTCGTATAGCTTATGCTGGACTGGACTCAAATTGTGTCACACACTTTGGGATATCACCCCTCCATGGAGAATTGAGATGCCTTTGTTTATTTAGCTACAGAGAATTTTGCGTATTTGGTAACAGGTTGAGTTAGACATAAACATTGCACGTTGACCATCCATGTTAGAGACAACACTCTGTACTGTTAGATACCTTGTTAATAAACCAGCATGGTGATGTCCGGCCCGAGAGCCAGTTGCTTGCTGCTCTATCAGTGCAGTTTGCTTAAGCTTCCCAGCACAGTACAGCATGGCTAGCTAACCTCTTGCTATAAAATATTTATAGCATGCTGCTTCTTCTACTCTTCCACTCGTGATCTCACCATTATCTGACATCTAGACAACCAGTTGGCTTTACTTCAGGGTGTTTTTCCACTGATATTGTCAGAGGTACTATAGGTCTTTCCTGGTAGACTGTGTGGACGATTGTTGAGGCTTATGTTGGAGCCACCCATGGGTGTTTTGGCTTCTTCTAAGTGTGAGATTGCTTCTTCTTTTGCACTGTTTAGGGTCATCAAAGACTTGTGCAGCAGCTAGTTGCACTTTTCCAAATTGATGTGGTAGGTTTAAATGTGCAGATGTCACTGAGCTTTCCCTGGTGCATACTGACCTCAGTGTGGGACCTGGATAGGGTGGACTCTATGGAGGCTCCTCAGGAAACCAGCATTTTGTCCCATAATGAGATTTTGACTGATTTAACTGGAAGAGAATTATAGATTACACATGTAATACTAGTGCGCCAAAGGCAAGGAAAGATATTTTACCTTTATTTTACATTAGTTAGGTAGTTCATAAATAAGGATTTGGGACTTTGTAGGTGATAATAACGTTATAAGATGAAGACCTGCAAAGCCTTGATAGGCCTTCTAGATGGGTAAGGCTTTAGAGGATGCCTCATGAGAGGGCATGTCCCATAGTTTGCGGTCTCCTTTCATCTTCTTCAGAGAACCTTTAGTTATCCGTTACACTGGCCTTCTCTTTCACGCTTGTCTAAATCAGCTTTATTTCAACTACTTGGCTGTTACATTGCCACTGACAGACACACACACACACACAACACACAGACACGCATACACACACACACAAACACAGTCTACATACTAGTCAGTGAAAGTGGGTGAGAGAGTGAAAATAACACTCGCCCAACTTCATCTCCATTCATCTATTCCAAATGCATTTTGCATTAATGCTAATATTTGTAAATGGTGTGATGAAATGCAGCTTGATGTTGTTTGCGGAACAGCTCCCTGTTTGTGAATACAACAAGCATAATACAAGGTTGAGAGTCCTCTAGGACAGAATAGGAAAGAGTGTGAGGACAGGGAATAAACCTGAGGCTAGCAGGCACCAATGCCAACTGGATGGACAGGCCTGGCTGGTCCAATTATACTTGAGCCAAGGTCAGACTGATAGAGGTGTGAGCGCAGGCATTCATGTCACCTTGAAAAACTAGAATCACCTGAGCAGCCAATACACTTTAATTCCTTATCAAAGACAATTCTGTACTAGAAAATCACTCATTTCTCCATGTAGACTGCAAAACGTCCTCAGGCCATTTCAGTTCACTGTGAAACTTAAAGTTTTCACTCTTAGCTCCCTCTCATGTTCTGTATTGCTAATTCTATTATGTGATACATATTAAACAGCTGCAATGCTTCATGTCTGTGTGATGAATACATGTGCTAACCTGTGGTTGGCCAAATGACAGAGTCAAGTCTCCATGTGTCCATGTCGGGTATTGTTCAGAATAGTATAAAGGTTGTGCTCCTGCACAATTGAACTCTGGGAGGGCAGCTGATTAGTTTGGCACATTTATTTCTCCAAGGCCTCAACTGTCTTGTGTTTGTTTATGTGTGTGTGTATATCCATGTGTGTGTGTGTGTGTGTGTGTGCATGTGTCAGTGTATGTTCATGTCTTTAATCATCCTCTTTTATTAGAGAGTTGTGCAGTGCGTTGTGTTTTTGTATTACTATGGGAGCAGCTGGTTTGTCATTTTGTCTGATCGATATTTGATCTTTTTGTTTGTTATATGGTGGCACAATGAAAGCAAGCGGAGGGAAAATAACAGGGTGCTCCTATGGGGCAGCAGGTAGCTCCGAGGCAGACAGAAAAGCCCTTTAAACGTCTGCCCAGGAGGCACAATGACCAAGCCATTGTAATGGCCAGACAGAGGTGCTGGAGAATGGATAAGGAGGAGAGGAGGATGGCATTTGTCAGTATTGACGCTCACATGTTTTGTGCTGCTTTAATTAGAAACATACACAAGCTGTCACTCTATTGAGTTGCAGCTTGAGAGCTTTGCTAGTTGAGATGAATGTGCCTTTTTCGTTCTATCTTTCATGAGTATTTTTCAGATAGACTTTTCACGAGGCCTTTCCTCTCTCTGATGTATGTGTTTGGTATTTGGTGAATCCTTGGAGGATAGAGCACTGTGGAAAACTGACTGCAGCAGTTCCCCATACCAACCATCAGCTAATATGGAGAATTGCCCACTATCAGATTGGCTAACTTAGAGCCAACTTGTTCAGCCTGCATGCTCTCTCTATGTCCATATCTTTCTCTCTCTCTCTCTCTCTCTCTCTCTCTCAATAAGCATCACAACAGTAGAGGCATTAAAAATATGCATCAAATTGACATAAAATATGACGCTGGCATGCATATATACAGTTTTGCTGCCAGTAAGATTGGATAGGTACTTTAGCAGCTCTGTAGGCTTTAGGTGGTGTTCATGCAGGAAGATTATAACTCAATGTAAATATGTCTTTGTAGTCAAGCTTTCCTTGATTGATTGATTTACTCCTTCTGAATGGTTTCTTACTACAGCCAGAGTCCCATACTAATCCATGATGACACAGGCGTGTATCTATTTAATTTTTTACATGCTGCCACCATTGTCCTCAGAATACAGCAAAGCCAGCATGAAATTGCAGATGCATGACACTGGCTAAATTACAGCTAGCGGGCTCAACTAGCGCTTCCTAAAATAGACAAGAGACAAGGGGTCAGTTACACTTTTGTCATCCATCGATACGAGTGGTTCATTCTAGGCCTGTTCCACCTACTTATGTCACCAGGGACAATTCCCACCGTGTGATGGGCACAGGAGCCTGTGAACTGTCACTTTGATTAATGGGACAATAACATTTACAGCCACAATCCAGTTTCCCCCTCAAATATGTCTCCCTGAACTCTGCCAATTTGCCCACAATAATTTTCCTTTGTTTCTTCATTGGGACTGGAAGAAGGCAATATGAACAACAGAGTATAGGAATGTTCACTTGGCAGGCTCTCCATCTTTTTAAGTTAAGACTGGCCCTACAAAACCTACACAGTTAATCTGGGGTCTGGTGAAGCAATTCTGGGCCTTCTCTGGCATGACAGTATGTGTGTGTAGGGGGTTTGTTCCTGTAAGTGACTATGAGTGGTGGTAGGATTACTATAATGAGGTAGACATCAAATAGGGAGACTATTTCTGGGCCTGCAGGTGCACAGTCTGCTCCAGAAATATATATGAATGGGTTAAGGAGCCTGTACCTGCACACGTGAATGAGTGTGTGTGTGTGTGTGTGTGTGTGTGTGTGTAAGTTTGATGTGTGCGTTTAAAGTGTGTCTGAGGCTGTCAGGCTGAAAGCAGGACAGTGACAGGTCCTGACTGTGAGATTGACAGGCCCACTGGGAATTGAGCAAGAGATGGATTTGGCTCCACTAATTGAACTGTGAGAGCACTGAGGCTTTCACAGAGGCCAGACTGAGCAGTACCTTCACTTAAGGAATGATGTGTATCCATCTGTATGTGTGTGTGTGTGTGTGTGCATGTGTGTGCGTGTGTGTGCACTAAGACATGCACTAAGATGTGCCCCAAGACATGCATGTCTTAGTGTGTATGGCTGTGGTGCTAACAGTATGTATCTGCAATACTGCGGGACATTGGCCTGCCTTGGAAAGGATGACTTCATTAAGAATTTCCTTTTGTCTTGTGAAGTGTCTTTGACGTGTCTCACCATCGACGACGAGCTTCAGTCAGTGTTTAATCTGCTATTCATCAGCAGGCTTAAAAGTTGAGAAGATCTGACAACTCAGAGAGAGGAACTCCACAGAAGACAGTTTCACAAACGAACACTGCTATCTTCATCTGTGACCTATAGATTTTAATTCCCATAACGTTTGCAACGCCGAGAGGCACATAATGCAGGACACTATGCCGGCTTGCATATGCCTACACACACACACACACACACACACACACACACACTACAGAGCCTTCTTCTATGACGGGTTGATGAATCTTTTATATGTTTATCCATTTTTACTGCGTGACTGGTGTATTATTTAAACAGTGGTGTGCAGCTTATATTAACCCGCTCGGACAGGGCAGACACAGGCTCGGACTGGGCCAGCGCTTTCTCTTTGCCTCGTCTATTATGGTCTGTTCATCTGCCTCTGTCTGTTTACTAGCCTTGTCTCTATCCATCTCACACCTGTCTCTCATCCTTGCTCACTACTGCCCTCCTGCTCCTTAGTACTCCTCTACTCCCCCTCCTTTCTCTCAGTCAACCCCACCTTCGATCTTCAGTGTGTGTGTGTATATTTCTCTGCTGTCAAGAGTCCCTGCGCTTTCTTTCTGTCTCTCAGGAGCTGTCTGTCAGGCTGAACTGGCTCTGTGACTGTCTCTGTCTGTCTATCTGTCTGTCCTTCTGAGTATTTCTCTCTGTGGTAGTGTGTGTGAGCAAAGGGAACCAGTCCTCCTCCCCAAAGCCTGTTTGAGTCTGACTGTACTTTAGCCATGGCGCCCTGACGGGAACTTTAGAGGGCCTGCCTGGAACAAGACGGTGAGGGGAAATTGAGAGGGCATTGAAGAGGTTATGAATCCCTGTACCACACCTGCTGTTGACAGGCAACTCATCCCTCCTGGCTCCCAGTCACAAAGCCCCAGACTGAGATGGATGGGAGGGATAGGCAGGACAGACGGATTCCAGCTGGAGGGACGGCTATGAGGGGTGACATGGACAAAGCAACAACAACAAGGGATAAACCTAGTGATGGAGAGAGTTATGGAGGATTGTGCGAGTATGTGTGCGTGTTTGTGTATATCTGTGTGCACATGCATGCCTGTATGTTTGTGTTTATTTATATCTGTCAGGGAACAGGGGAGGGGAGGAAACGAGGAAAATGAGCCAAGATGTGACTAGCACTGGAGAAGGCAGGGCAGATTATGCCTGGAAATTCCTGCAAACATGTCAGCTTTCTTATGCGTGTGTGGTCTGTCAGAGAGAGAGCCAGAGAGAGTAAATGTAAGATGGGCTGTCTCAGGCCATGCTGTTTCAGTAAGCTGTGACTCAGTATGGCCCTGGCGTCTGCCCTGCCTCCTCCCAACCTGCCTATTGTGATCCACCCTGCCTGGCAAGGGTTCGAGTTACTGCCCTGGGAGGAACACAATATCCCTCCACAGACAGGGCCTATTGATTGCTGTGTCAGGGGCCTGTCCCCTCATTGGACTGGCAGAGGTTTTATTCAGTCTGGCTAGGGCTGTGTGTACAGCCAACAGATGACATTTAAACTACGGCTGGTGCAGGCCTGCTGGACTAGAGCTGACAGCCTCTAACTAATGGCTACTTTACAAATGGCATTTCACTCTTGGCTTATTAACACTATTAAAACACAGTTTGCTCATGTAAGGTGAAGGCCAAGCACCGTGCTGCAGCCAGAATACGGTTCAAAGGAAAGAGATATATAAATAGCTGTATAAATGTAATATATTTATATAAAATATAAATAAAAGCTAATTGCTTATTAGAATGTGCCATTTAAAGCCTTCACAAAATTGCAATGTTTTTAATTGTATGATATTAATATAATCCACAGCCTTGTGTTCTTTTCTTGCCTGACTGGAATCACAGTACTGGTTAGATCCCTTTTAGGGTCACACTGGGTTTCCTTTGTGGCTAGGACTGCCCTAGCCAAGCAGGTTTGTATCCAGTCCCGACACCAAGAGCTACCTATTAGCTGCCAACCTGCTCTTTTCTCCTCAACAGATCAGCCAAGCACACCAGCTCATTTAGATCCCACTTACAAAGGAATCAGTCATTATCGTCACAGTATTAACCACCTTGATGTACTCCACCGCTCAAAGACATGTCAGAATTGGTTTAACACACATTTGGATCCCGCTATGTATAGCTCCCTAGGTAATTGACACGCCGCTCACGTCCACAGGCAGATGACGTGGTTATGTATGGGAAGAAAGGACTGTCTTCGATGAAAAAGGAAAATAGATGATTAAACGGAGATGGGGCCGAAAAGACCATGGGCGATTGCATTTGTCAAGAGAAAACATCTGTTTAAAATGTTATTGCGCTATAGCAATTCAAGACACATTTTGACACAATGTCCTCTCAGATGGCATTGTCTTGATTATTGTCAGACACAACTGAGAAACAGGTGGTCGTGCTTGTTCACAGCCCATGATTTGTATGTACAGCATGTGCCATAAAATACATAAAATAGTCATTGCATTCTATAATTGGCTTTACAATCTAGCAGGCAGATCGCTGTTCTAATTGTCATCCTTCAAGCAACTCTAAATACCATCCACGTACACTAAAAGGTAATGGTGCATGCTTGCTTGCTTTGACTTTTACCTAGAGGAGAGTTGGTTTATTACCAGTAATCCACTATCAACCAAAATCCAAGCGGGGATTGTGTTCTCATTTCATACCTTCTGTCGGTACTAACACCTCTTAGACGCTCTGGTATTTTTCACAGCAACACCTATGAAAAAATCCCAGTGTGTGACATTTTCATTCACATAATTAAGAGGGTATAGACACGGGCTCAGTAAACAAATGCCGTTTAATGTCAGCCTGAATAAAGTGATGAATAGGTATGGTTGGTGTCCTGTCGGA
>OOFE01045065.1:11358-21886 GCA_900323365.1 Monocentris japonica | reverse complement strand
AAAGAAATTAAAAAAAAAAAAAAAAAAAAAAAGCAGCTCTCTTTTTAAAAGTATACTTTAAGCCATCAGTGGGCTTGTCATATCACTGTTTAAATACTGATGTGCAGCACAATCAAAACAGTAATGCTGTTCGACACAAGGCTGTGTGGATGAAGCAACACGTAGTACACCTGCTATCAGGTGTAATCTGAAATGGTAAGGGTATTTGTATTATACCAATCAACCTCAATCTGAAAGGGCAAGGAAATGTTATTGGGCATTGATAAATTGTTACAGAAGAATGCCTCCCAGGGCTAAGTGCCACTTTGGCTGGCTGAACTTTTGGCTGTTTGCTTTCCTGAGCTAACTGCATCAGATGTGCATATTAACTTACATGCTGTAAAAGTATTATTGGGTTATTTTAGGCCCTAGAGTGCTTACCAAGTGTCAAAACTAACAGTTTCTTTAAGTAGGTCTGTGAGCAGCTTTTTTCTGTTTGGTTTTCACTACCAGAGGTGAAACTGCACTGTATTATTCTTAACTCAAAAGGTGCAGTACAAACAGAACATGAGAAATGAGGTAACCCAGTCTGGCAAAAGAACAACCCTGCCTTATATAGTCTATAACGTATACCTTTAATGTGCAGCACTGACCTGTTCTACTGTAAGTAATCTAGATCTCAATAGAGCTCAGGGTTTCCAAGGACAGACTGAGGTTCCTACAGTATCATATGTTCAATTTACTCACTTTTAGAGTAACCCAATACAAATGTCTAAACTTGAGATACTGATTGTTATATAAACTTTACTGGTGTGTTTTCAAACTGATTGTATACTGTGATATGTTATTGTCCCAAAAATACTGTGATTTTAGACCATCCTGACCACCTCCATTACCAAAACGACACTCACTTAGACTGATAGGGGTTGAGGCTGGCAATGGGCACAACTTTGGAGGTTCCCCCAGGAGTACTCGGCATAGCAGGTGGGGCCTTCTTCCCAAAGTCTCTATTGAAACCTCTGCTCGCTGGTGGAGGAATAAAGAGAGAAATCAATGATCCATGAAGAGCAGTGATGGAGAAGTCAAGTGAGAGAGGCACATGCATTATCCATCAAGAAGAATTACAAAAATTGCAACTGCTTGATCACCGTTATCTCACTTCATGAGGGAAGTTTCATCACAGAAAAAAAAAAAACCTAATGACTTCAAGTATATTTACCGCAGTCAATTTGGAAAACTAGCAAAGGCAAAGAGCAAGAGAAGAAACAAAAATCCTGTCAAACCAAGTTGTGGGGATGTGTGATCCAGCATTTTGGTGAGAGGAATGATTCACATTTCACAGAATCAGGGGAGAGTGTGAAATGCTGTAACAAAGTGGAGCTGCACTTCCCCCTGAGAGCAGTGCTGCCTGACTTTGAGATTTTCCGTTTGAACAAGCGCTGCACATTTGATTTGTGTGCGTCTCACGCGGCGGATTAAAGTTCAAAGTGTCCACTTGAGTCCTCCCACTTTGCCAACCACTGCACTTCTGGTAATTAAGCCCCCAGATCAAGCAGCACACACAGAGAAATGAACAATGACTGTGCTGATGAGGAAGGTGCTCGCCACAACCTCAATTCCCACACAGCAGATTAGAGGGATGAATACCTGCTATGACACACACTAGAGGATGGCAAAAGCCTTCTGACAGTCAGATTGCACATCTCTCCTGGTCCAAGATATTTGCCATGCCATCATCCATTGCTTTTCTTTGACATGAACAACTGTCAAAATTGTTTAAAAAAAAAAAAGAAATAGATCAGTTTGTCCATGGGTTTGATGTAAAATATCTCCTGGTAGTCTGTTACTACGTATGAGGAGAAAATCTCAACTTAAGCTAATACTATTTAATCATATTGTTTTATAGGGGTTCTTCCACACATTAGAAACAAAGATGAGCACAACTGGCACGAACAGCTGCAGTTAATGGCATGAAACGAAAGCCTATGGATGCAGGCAGAGACGGCTACCCAATATAGTTTATTATGCCAAAAAAGGGAGGCTCAGCAGCATCTAAAAAAAAATGTTTAAAGAAGCAACTCAAAGGCAAATGTTTTTCAACTGTGCTGTCAAAATTATTTGTGTCTCATGTCCTGCAAATCTAAGGATCACCCAAAATCATTTCAGCTATGGAGAAATGCTGCCACCTGGTGGTAATGTCAGAACCATGCATTCACACAAGTGCATGGGATTTGACCACGGTAATAGCAAATACACTAAACAGCCAAAAGTATGTCAGCACATCTCATTCCAAAATCATGGGCATTAATATGGAGTTGGTCCCCCGCTTTGCTTCTATAACAGCCTCCACTCTTCTGGGAAGGCTTTCCACTAGATGTTGGAACATTGCTGCAAGGATTTGCTTTTATTCAGCCACAAGAGCATTAGTAAGGACGGACACTGATGTTTGGGCGATAAGGCCTGGCTCGCAGTCAGCGCTCCAAATCATCCCAAAGGTGTTGGATGGGGTTGAGGTCAGGGCTCTGTGCAGGCCAGTCAAGTTCTTCCACACTGATCTCAACAAACTATTTCTGAATGGACCTTGCTTTTGTGCAGCATTGTCATAGTGAAACAGGAAAGGGCCTTCCCCAAAAGTTGGCACAGAATCGTCTAGAATGGCATTGTATGCTGTAGCGTTAAGATTTTCCTTCACTGGAACTGAATGGGCCTAGCCCAAACTATGAAAAATAGTTGGCACTATGCATTTGGGCAGGTAGCGTTCTCCTGGCATCCGCCAAATCCAGATTCGTCCATCAGACTGCCAGATAGTGAAGTGTGATTCATCACTCCAAAGAACAAGTTTCCACTGCTCCAGAGTCCAGTTGCGGCCTGCTTTACGCCACTTGGCATTGCGCGTGGTGATGTGAGGCTTGCGTGCAGCTGCTCAGCCATGGAAACCCATTTCCTGAAGCTCCCAACGCACAGTTCTTGTGCTGATGTTGCTTCCAGAGGCGGTTTGGAACTCTGTAGTGAGTGCTGCAACAGATGATTGGCAATTTTTACGCGCTACGTGCTTCAGCACTCGTTGGCACCGCTCTGTGAGATTGCGTGGTCTACCACTTCGTAGCTGAGCTGTTGTTGCTCCTAGGCGCTTCCACTTCACAATAATAGCACTTACAGTTGACCGGGGCACATCTAGTAGGGCAGAAATTTCACAAACTTGACTTGTGGCAAAGGTGGCATCCTATGACAGTGCCACATTTCAAGTCACTGAGCTCTTTACGACCCTTTATAAATTCTAAATGTTTGTCTGTGGAGATTTCATGGCTGTGTGCTGGATTTTATCCGCTTTCAACACCCAATGTTACGATCAACAGGGGGGAACCCAAATGCAGCACTCAGACTCAGAGTTGGAATGAATAAGAAGAGGTTTATTTAGTAGGGAAGATGGGAATTGAGGTGGAAGAGGGGTGAGTCCGGTAGATAGAGGCAGAGGGGAAAAGGGGGGTGCCGGTGGCAGACGAAGCGTGGTGGAGCAGACAGGACGGCTGGATGTGAGCGTGGCTAAGCAGACCAGATAGCTGAACGGAGGGCAGGGGAACGGATGGGCAGGCAGGCAGGCAGGCAGGGAGATGAGTTGGCAGGCAAGCGATGATCCTAGGGCACAGGGAGAATCAGAGACGAGGAAAAACACATACGAGAGAAGTAACTTGAATGCACAATTCAAGGGGCCGGCGACGTGAGCTGACCACAAGGGCAGAAACAACGATCTGGCAATGAGTGACTGAGGAACCGAGGTAGATATACTGCAGCGTGGATGAGTAGGTGGATGGCAGGTGTGTGGCTGGAAGCAGGTGAGTGGGCTGGACAGCAATCAGGGAGCCAGGGAAGTGTATGGGGCGCCACGCCCACCTCACAGACAAACACACAGAGAGAGAGACAGGGATGCATAGGAGACACAAGGGGGAGGGAGGACACAGGAAAGGGATGGAGGCACGGCCGTGACACCCAACACCCAACCATACCCTTATCCTTTGACTCAAGCTAGGGCTTACTGTACATTAAGGCAATGGTCTACTCAAAGTAGCCTTCATGTTCTCTTTTCTCGAGCTCCAACTGGTCTTTGCCTGGCACTGGACCCACATTCTTGCCAATTTGAAAAAAGTCATGTACTGACAGGCTGAACATGCCCTTCCTGATGTCCCACACTAGGCTCTTCCTCTCACTGTCTGCCATTGTAACGTCTTCCTTTTCTTTGTGTGCAGTCACACAGTCCCCTTGAATTACAATCAAACAGAATCACAAACCGGTCTCTGTTCATTACTGGAATCACAGTCTCTGCTCACAATTGCCATGGATTGCAGCAGCAGCACCCGACCATCCACCGGCAGCATGGATGCAGAGGTCGGTGTGCCTTGGTCCTGGACGTCACATAGCTACCAACCAGCAGGCAGCACTGATCCCGGACGAGCCCCCAACAATCTGTTACAGGTCTGTCACAAAGGTGGCACTGGGATAGTAGATGCTGAAAAACAGGATACATCATCAAAAAGGAGCTCCAAAGCACTATTTTTTGGTTTTATACCATCCTACCACCCCATAAGTGCAAGGAGGTGCAACGCTGACTCTTTGATGTCTACTACGTTAAACAAGGAGATTTAAATTAGTAGGAAAAGGGCCTGTGTCATTGTACACTAATGAAATGTCTTGATTGCACACTAATGGTGCGTCATTGACCTTCAAGTGACCCAATCAATCTTGTTTGTGGTCATGGTTGTTCGGCAATTTGGATAGGTAGTGTACTTTAACAATACCCAGCGGTTGTAAAGCTGCCGTCGTGATGGCTAGGCAGGCCTCATTTAGGTTTGGCCACCTAACCATAAGACTTTTATCAGTGAGGGCTTTTGCTTAATGGGTAGCCTACATACAAGGATTGCAATATCTGGGGATTTAGGTGTGCTGCCGTCCACACACACAGACACAAACACACACCTGTCCACACACACTAGCTGAAAGTTCAGATACCCCTTCTCACCACTGTACTGTATGTGGACTATTGTATATATTGTTTGTCATAGTATCCCACAATCATTAAACTGAAATAAAAAATACTGATACAGAATCATACCAGATCAGTTTGACCTGTTACCTACTATATTTGAATTGGGAAAGCCATGTTATTCATATAACATGGTTTAGTTTAGTTTAGTTTCCCATGTTTCTGTTGTCTGACCGATACTGAACCCAAACCATGAACAATCTATCATTAATATTAGTAGTTATCAATTTCTAATGATTCTGGCCCTTACCCGGGGCACATGAATCATCAGGCATGACTTACATGATTAGACAACATATTTTATTTTTTAGGCTAGGCTGTGTGTGTGTGTGTGTGTGTGTATGCTGTATCAGATCACACAACCCTATACAACCTACGGTAAGAGAACAGTATAACAATAAAACTCCTGGGCCAGTCATGCTGTTCTCTGCGTGACAAGAAATGACAGCAAAATTACAATTTCTTAGAAATCATACACACTTAGCAATGTTGGCACAGTAACTAAGCAGAGGTCTGCACGTGAAAAGCTGTACATCCTGTTATTTGTTCTGAGTCTTCATGCTGGGTTTTGTGTGTTTCAACCTAAGCCAATTCTAGTGTACTGCAGTGTATTTATATCCATACACAGAAAATGTTTGTCTGCAACATGTGTGTGTTTTTCTAACTGCAGGTGGTGCTGGGTCCGCTCATTGCCATCGGCCTGAAGATCTCCAACATCCATGAGAGGACAGGACGCCGCGGTCCTAACGTCATCACCTGAGCAACCAAGAAAACACACACACATGCACGTACAAACACACATAAGCATGCATGCACACAAAAAAGTCTAATTAACTTTCCCTGTACTGTTCTGACATTTTTCACATCCCTCTCTGTCCCTAAGATTCAATCTCTCTTTTTCTGTCTCACTTAAGATGATGAAAAAAGAGCACACACCCAGCAAAGTGGTGACTACTGGAGCATATCAATGGTCAATAGTTTATTGACCATCCTCATCTGTCTCAGTTCTTGAAAACTCTTATTTGGTTGCCAAGCTGTGGAAGCTATGTAATAAATATATATGTTTTTGATCTATAACAAAAACATGTATATATTCTTAACATAGCAAATATATTACCTATGAATGTGCAGAATGCCTTTATGTTTGTGCCTTACATTTGTCAAGAATTATTGACTGAAGGTGTCTGAGGGAGTTAATTCACTGTGCTGTTTTCATATTACACCATTTTATGCCATGTTCACTTTTCAGAATGCTTATGCCCATCCACTGATATACAACTCAATGCTTTTTTTTCAATCATTTCATGCAGAAGTAATCAAACTTTTATCAAACTGTAAAAAAAGACCTGACATTACACCACAACTACAAGATCAAAGAGAATTGAAACACAATTAGTGGATGTCTGACATAAAAAGATAATGCATATCTTGCTCTATAAAAGCCAGCCTTAAATAGTCCCAATCTCATGTATTTACCACCTAAGGATATGGTATTAAAAATGTGAAATACTACGATAAAGTCACAGGGAACACAGAAAAATCTATTTTAAAATGGTATGCTACTTGGGCTTTTTTGTTTCTTTCTTTAATTTGCCTGTTTTGCCCTTTGGGAAAGCCATATAACCATATTTAAATTGATTGTTTCTTTTTTTTATCCAAATAAAATCTTATGCGTGTAATCATTTTTATTTTTCTTGTATTTTTTTATTGAATCGGACTGGCACAATGGGGACTAACAAAAGTACATTGGAGTGAGAGATGGTATGTAACCCTTACGCATTTTGCCTTTTAATTCTTTAAATTTCATCTTTTAATTTTTCATAATGGAGCACCATGTTGTACTAAAGCTGCCTTTCCTCTGTTGTGCACAGCAGCTGCATGTGAACCAAATGTGAAATGTGTTAGTAAGAAATAAAGAGGGTTGATCTTTATACAGCGTGACTGAGAGACAGAGAACAGAATCTCATAAACACTGATTGCCGTCATTGAGAGTTGAGGATACGCCAGTGGATATCCATAAGGATACGTTCATTCAGCCAGGCAGACATTAGCTTTCAGCCATTACAGGTTATTGACCCATCAAACTATTTTATGATGTCAGGGTTTATGCCTGAGGGTGAATGAGAATCAATGCCTATTCATTACATTTCAATTCGTTGCAGTGACAAGCTGTAGGAATTGGTTGAGGGATTAACTGAAGTTGTTGATGTTTCAGTGACTAGTGTCAAATGGTTAGGTGGGTGGGTGATTAAATGACCTTAAATCACAGGCTCGATGAATCAAAGTAATGCACACATCCATGTTTTTCACTGGTGGTGAAAAATGATTACACTGCAAAGTAGGTCTGCATAACATTCTTGCTCCACCAGTTTTTTTTTTATTGTGGCAAACAATGTTTTGACCAAGTTGTTCTCCATCAGGTGTTTTAGCCATAATCCATTTAAATAGCTTGTTAGGATGTCACATGATCAATGACACAACACAAGTTCAGCATCGGTTGAATTCACCTGTCTGCATCAGTATTCCAATGAGAAATGATTTACTTAAGGACCATAGTACCCAAATACAAACATGCAACATGAACCATAGACACAGTTACATTTAGAGAATAATATCATCATTCAGATGATTCAATTGTTAGGGAAGAAATTAACAGTACATATTTTAAAATAGGATCAACCCAGTTGTTCGCTACAGTAACAATATGAATATTGTGCAGACCTACTTTGAACTTATATCATAAACTACCTGTTCAATTGACTATTGACAAGTATTTTATCATTGTAAAAGAGATATTGCCATATAATGTAAAAGACTGTTATGAAATGGTTCCCAAAGAAAAACGTTTGAAAATAGCTCATACTTTTGGAACACAGAAATCATGACCCATGCTGTGCAAAATGATGCAATACAGATTTAGTATCTTTATTTTCTTACTCCATAACATGTTAGATTTTAAAAGTGCATACATTGGGTAAACAATAAGAGAGTGGAAGTGCTGTCTGTAGATCCATCCATGGATCCAGCTGGTTTAATATCGTTCTCAGCTTGCTTTATTGATGTAAGACCGCCAAACACCAAAGACCACCAAAAAAACTCAAAAATACATTTCATTTATGCATCTAATCAGCTTGCTTTAGGAGAGCAAGATAATACACCTTAATACAACATGAAGATACCAATACCGCAATACCACCCCTACAGGCAATACCACTTTAAAGACTTTCTCATTGGCCTGCTAATGATATAGTCTTGTATAAGGTCAGGTCAGAGGGTAGAGTTCAGAGGTCAAGCTGGTCAACTGGACATGGGCTCAGGAAACAAAGCTGAAGTGGTCCATCATTTATCAGCAGTGTTATCCATCCACACGTGGCACTTCTGTTTGAAACTTTCTTGAAATTTAGTTCAGTTATGCTGACTCAGGAACTCATATCTATCTAGGATCAGCAGTCCTCCCTGCTCTGTTAACCAATTAGCCAAAGGCATTACTTCCCTCAGTGTCTGTGCAAGGCACTCCACTGCGCCTGTGCATCTGCAGCCACAGCCGCATGTCCTTGGAGATCAGTTTGTGTTTGAGTGTAAGGAGGAGGCTGCTCCCAGCTCCATGTGCAGTCTGGGATCTCAGAGCTGTCCTGGCTGTACAGAGGAGGGAGCGGGCTCATTGTCATGCCCACTTCATAGACCATCACCACAGAGTCAGTGACTCTGTCAGGATGGACATGATTGCTCTGGGACTCCTCGTAAGACGGAGGGTAGGAGCTGGGTATGCAGAGGGAAAGACAGAGAATGTATGGGTGTTATTGATACTGGCTTTGTTAAATTTAAACTGGATATTTGTGATTGACAAGTATGTAAGTACCAAGATTAAGTCAGAATTTCTCTAAAGAGTTTTGAAGAAAATACAAAAAGCATTTTTCTCATCATTTCTTACACATATCATAGGCTCTACTCTGGAGAGAGACTTGAAACTAACTTAAACTTATGTTAAATATTTTGCAAAACCAATTGGTTATGGTCACTTTTTTACAAAAATACTACAGTTGCCTCAATATTCTCAGTTTTGCAAAACAAGTGTAATGACTTAAAAACACATTTCTTTGATATTCAGTATTTCATTAGATTTATACATTAGATTTGTACCACATTTTCTGGGTTTGGAACATGCAATCATAGTCGGACTTACCTGTCAATACTGTAAATGCAGACGTGCTGGTCGTGCCTTCCTCTGTGGTACATCTTGCTCTTCATGCTGTGGCAAATGACCCACAAGACCCCGGTGAGCATAACCAGGAAGCCACAGGATATCATGACGTAGGCCAGGATAACCCTCAGGCTGTAGTGGTGGTTGGTCTGCAGGGGCACCAGGTAGGCCCCAATGCAGATCAAGGCAAATCCCACACCAGGCAGCACCATACAAACCAGGGACCACAGCTTCATCTTCACATTCATGATCATTTGTCTCACTTGTTGTTATAGGTATAGGTGTTACCAGGTGCTCTTTTCCTCCTGTTTCTCTTCCGATGGCCTGTCACTCTCTCTTAAGAGTATAGTCTTTTCAAAGTACTTGCAGATGCAAGGAGCAGGCAAGAGGTTGCTAGGGAGGAGTGTTGTATTTTGATCTGTAGCTGTAGTCCCCGTAGTTCAGGTGCTGGGCATCCAGGATGAGACTTATTTAATGTAAATTAAACAAAAAAACTCTACAGAAATATCAGAACCAACAAATGTAGCCGCAGTTGAAGGTGTGTGAGTCTGTGCAGGTGTGTCTTTATGTCTTCAGGCAGAAGGGGAGGGGTGGTGGCCGGGGTGTTCCTGCCTCCTCGGTTGTATATTAACACAGCATTAATATGGGGTAAGGGGGATGAGAGACTGGAAATGAGGCAAAAACAGACTCTTGGGAAAAGTCTTGGGCTGACAGGTGATGAGAACAGGATGACATTAAACTGGATGATAACTGGATGTGGGCAAAAAATCGAATTCTCACAGCCATCGGCCTCGCTTGTTATTCAATCAACTACCACATCCCTATATATACGGATACCTCCCCTAAACCAATAAAGACTACATTTAAAAGGACTTTTTGTGCCGATAGTAGCATACCCTGTCTATACAGTGTGAGAGGTGGTTTAACAATACACATATATTCTGTTGCACTTGTGACTTTCCTGTATTTTTCCTTTCTATCTGTCCTTGACCTACAGCCTCTAATATGTACTATGTCGCACTGTGATTATTATCAGCAACCCCTACAAATGAAACACTATGAATGGTAAGCTGTTGCCTGGATCATATTATGAATGAAGCCTCTCTCCACCTCCTCAACACTTTCTGTGAAGTCAAGTCAAGAACTTTATTTGTCACATACGCATACAGTGAAATGCAGCACAGTTATCAAGAACTCATATTGGTGCTCTGAGCATCCAACTGTTTTATGAGCCGTGAGTCTTATCAGAACAGAGTGAACTCGGGCTGTGTAGAAGCTAAGTATTGCACCATGGAGCAGTTATCGACAGG
>OOFE01045065.1:0-11338 GCA_900323365.1 Monocentris japonica | reverse complement strand
TTAACCCCCCCCCCCTCTCTCTCTGATCACCATGTCAGATATAGTATTGGCATCTTAATAGGCAGGAATTATCAAATAATGAGTGTTAATGATAGAACTATAAAAGTGTTGTGCAGGTTATAAATCAACACATTCAGCAGTCTGAAGTGATGTCAGACTGAAATCAATGAATGATGAAATCAACTGGTCAGAGGCCAAACTGTGGTGCTTTTCATCAGTACTTTATTTTGTAGATGATAATGATGATGATTAGACAGCATGTTCCAGTGTGTGAGATAGGCCAATGACTGAAGGCTCTATTTTAAATAGTGCTATCACAACTGACAATAGAAAACATTTAGACTGATAGTGTGAATTAATTGGGGTCCTATAAAGGGAAGAATGACGTTGTAATATGCTGCCTCTATGTAGCAGCCAGTCACCAGCCAATCAGAATCAAGTATTCACACAGGCTGTGGCGTAATTTTCATATGGAAATGGATGCTCATGGGGATTTCAATGCCTGTGTCATTAAAACAGATCCATGAGAATTCATTACATTACTGCATTTAGCAGACGCTTTTATCCAAAGCGACTTACAATAAGTGCATTCAACATAGGTAGGCAAAAGAACTACTAGTCACCAGAAATTGTAAGTGCATTTCCTTCCTAAACAAGCATCTAAGAGCAGAACCAGTGCTAAGGTAAAAGTGCAATAAGTTAGCTACCTACTTTTTACTTAAACAAAAGACAAGTAAGTGAAACAAATAAGCAAGTGCTAAGAGGAAGGGTCAGGGTAGTATTTCTTGAGGAGGTGGGTTTTCAGCCTGCGGCGAAAAGATGGGCAACGACTCTGCTGTCCTGACATCAGTGGGGAGTTCATTCCACCACTGTGGGGCCAGGACAGAGAAGAGCCGTGGCCGGCCGATCTACACAGTCACAGCTCTTCTCTACCAATGTGTTTTTCTCCTTTCCTCTGGAGGGTTATTTATTTGTATAAAGTCTAAGAGTGTTTGTTGTAGCGCCTTTGGTTCTCAAATAATCCAATTTATCAACAATATCCACTGAATGAATTGTTGAAGGCTTGATTTACAGTGGGTTGTTATGGTGTCTGGTCATGAGGGTCCCCATCACCAATAGATTACTTGTTATCTCTAACAGTTGTTTCAAGGGCTTAGCGGCTGCTCCACACAGTAGCTGCATGGGTTAGGGGTCAGATGTTGAATTGCAATGGTTTACATAAAAGCAAAGTGTGTATCACTTGACAAACTACCAACTTCTCAACAAGCATCAGAGTAAAATAAAGGGGGGCGGCTGAGAAAGAGAACTTTGCATGTAGCCCAGCATGCCCATTCAGTGAACCCAAACAATTAAACACTGTCTCTTACACACACACACACACACACACACACACACACACTGGGTTCCGGTAGACCTCATTATTGAATGATAATTATAGACAGAGTGAGACAGAGACCATTACTTGTGAGGGAAGGAGTGAATGACTGGCTATTAATCAGCTGGACTCTGATGAGGACCTGCCGTCCCCTCTGTCATTAATACACATCAGGGTCAGACTGCACACTCAGCTATACACAACTTTACTCGTTACACTGTCAGAAACTCTCAGTGGTGGATATTAATGCTTTGCGGAGATGATCATGTCATGCATGCATGGACAGTCATAAATACAATTTACGCATGATGTGTGCAGCAGCACTGGCAGTTTAGTCACATGCAGTAGTAGTAGTACCATGAGTGGTCCAGTGGGGGCGACGTTGGATTATTATTTTGGCCATTGGTTATTGAGGAGAGCGTGCAGATCTGTTAGTAAACAGCATACAATGTAGGAAGATTTAAAATGAACTTTGAACTCAAATTTAAAGATAGCATGCTGTGCCGAATCCCCATAACAAAAACACAAGCATCAACTTTGTTATGAAACATTAGGTGCATAGTTCATAGTGTGCAATGAAACCGTCTCCCAGACCTGTAGTCACATATGTAACTTTAATATGAACCAGTTGGGAGGAGGGTTGATTCCAGCCTGCCTGGTTTTGATAACCATGCTCAACCACACTGGGTATTGTGGTTCAGATGTTCCCCATTTTGTCGCAGATTATAAATCTCCAGAGTTACAAGCATTGGATAACGTCTTTATAAAACCATTCACTTCTGGTTCTCTAGCCATGGTTTCATTCCATCACCTTGCATAAACTGTTGACTCACAGAGTTGACTCTGAACTGTATATATTGCTTCAAAAAAAAGCTCTTAAAACTTCCTCATCACACAGAGAAAAGAAGTAGGGAAAACATGGGAAAGAGGGCAGCAAGGTAAGGAAGGAAGGAAGGAAGGAGGAAAGGAGGGAGGGATAGAAGGGCAGGAGGAAGTAAGGGCAGAAAGTTTCAAAGTTTCAAAACTCCCTCTCTTTCTCTTTCTCCCTCTCTTTCTCTTTCTCTCCCACTCTCATTCTCTCTGTCTCTCTTTCTCTATACATGTCTGTCTCTCTGACTCCCTTACTGCTCTTCTCTGGTGTTACATGTGGTCTTGCCTGTAGTGTAACACTGCTCTTTCCTGTAGTAGCTGTATAAACCCCTATAGTTGTCTGGACTAGCCGAGGCAGGAGGGGATCAATGAGGAGATCAATAGGGTCCCTGGGAGTCCTAATAGCCCTGTTACTGTTCCCTGACCCCCTGCCTGGCCGCCTGATACAGCAGCCCACAGGAGGGGTGCAGTGTGTGTGTGTGCCAGACCCTGTCTACTACCCCCCCTCTGAGTGTGCGTTTACACTTTGGTCATGATACAGCGCAACAGGTTCTGTAATTGTGCCCATTGATAGAGAGGATGGCTGCAGATGAGGTGCCATTTGAATTTACTAGTCTAGACCTAATCTAGACCTGGCAGATCTCCAAGTAAAACAGAGTTTCTTTTGTAGGCGGCTCCGATTGCCAGACATCATAGAAGCAATTATAACTGGTGTGTGTCGTCGGTAGAGAGAATGGTTGACACTGAGGTGTTAATAAGATTGTACTATATGCCAAGGGTGTGCAAATGTATTTCCATCATTAGACGTCTAAGGACAGTACAAAGAACAAAGCTATTTTATTCTGTGTGTCTGAGATAACCAAAATCATACATTTGGCACAACTTGTGGAAACAAGTTGTCTCTGTTTAGTTGTGATGGAGCATATTGCAGTGTTTCTGGCCTCCAAACCTTCCTTTGTGCCTACATACACAATATACCAAGACTATCTGTGATGAGTACTAGACGTACTCAACAATGGTGGTATATGGGTGAGAAAGGAGCGACAACAAGGGGAATCCACTTAAGTGATTTTACTGTCTGTGATTTTACTGCAGGATACACAAACACCCATACACATGGGGAGAAAAAAGAGTACTAACAAGAGGGTGGGAGCAGCACGAGCACACAGGGGTGCTTGTCTGTGCTGTACCTGAGGGGCAAACAAGAAAACATACACTTTATAAAATGTAGGCACATTGGAGACACTTTTGATGTTTGGGATGTGGTGGAGCCTCTGACATGGGTGGCGCTGGATAGGCCTCTACTTTATCACCAGAGAGAAGAACATATGATTTGCAGTAATACAGGCATCAGTTGTTCTCCATTAAGTCCAATTAAACATGCAGTAAATATCCTGTAAATCTGCATCTACAGATTTACGTGTGCCCCGTCAGACAACGCCTCTGCAGCCTATTACAGGGCTTCAGAAATAAGCCTGTGATCTCTGTCATACACTACATACATCACATACCATGGCTGTAAGGAGGTAAAGTTCAAAGCACTGCAGTAGAGTCATGTTGGAGGCAGATGTTGCTCTATATATTGTGAGGCGGCTGGAGTTCCCGCATTACGTTCCTCTGGGGTAGGATGATAAAATGATGGGGCCAGGGCTGGCTTGCACGGGCCAGGGGGAGAGGTAATAATCGCAGCATATAATTCAGGGTAATGAAGGCTCCACTACTAGATCAGCCATAAAGAATGATAGGGAGGCAGAGGGGGAGCCGCTCACGCATTTGACCTCCACTGGCAGCCCTCCACCTCCTATAAATTTGTTCTGTGGTCTGACTCCAGGCAACCAAAAGGGGGAGAAGGAGCAAGGGAAGGAGGGAGAGCCGGGAAGAGAGATAGGTAGATATAAAGAAAGACAGGGAGTGGGAGAGAGAGAGAAGAGATGAGACAGAGCGACAGAGTGAAAGCAAGAGAGAGAAAAGAGAGAGAGAGAGAGAGAGAGAGAGAGAGCATGAGAGCATTTACATCTGCCCTCAGCCAAGACACAGAGAGGTCAAATCCTGATCTTTGGAGAAATATTCAACTTGTGTACTTCGGGGTTATTTGACCCAAAATAGCACACCATAATGTATTGTGCTGTGCTGGAACAGACAGATGAGAGAGACAGATGAACAGAAGAGCCTCTTTGTTTAATTCATTTTGATTATAGCAGTGGAGGAATCAACTTGTAGTTTTCTATTAGCTGCAAATGATGTATGGAAACATCCTGAAAATAAACTACGGTTTCTGTTACCGTCAAACAAGGAAACATTGTGCCTTCTCACACACAACTCTCTCACACTCTGTCCCTCCTTCTCTTTTTTCTCCAGTTCATCGGTATGCAGGCAGTGTTGCAGTATACTGTGGGCAGACTGGGCTGCTCCCCTCTACATGTCTGCTAAATGACAGTAATTATTTTCCTGGGCTGCAGGCGACTCATGCATGTTTTATTTCCACCTCCACCTCCCCCATCTGCCTGCATGCATGGCCATACATGGCACACTGTGGTGGAATGAAAAAGACCCCAGCATTTTATTTCTCTTCATACCTTGCTATGGGTCCCTACTGGGCTCTCCACCCCCAGTTCCTTTACTGAGGGGTGCCCAGTCTTTTACTCCTATGGTACCAAGGGGATTTTTACAGGAACTGACAGATGCTGTTAGGCTGGTCTCATGATGGTCTAGACAGAGATAAAGACACCTAATGGTGGTTCATGTACACTGGCTGCTGTTGTAAGCGTTCTGCCACAAAATGGCTGCTGTGTTTCATTCAGGTATAGGTGCCACTTGGTGTTAGGGGTGACATCCATCAATGCAGTTTCTCTCTGTCCACGCTGGATGCTGGATGCTGGATTGTGAATACCGGTTTACCAAACAGCGTAACCACTGCTAGCATGAATTCAACACATCAATAACAGAGTAGTTATTCACAGCTAAAACAATAGAAAATGAACCCTTTCAGACCTCAGTCAAGGTTGCCTGATGAATGCATCCCATTAAAATTGGAGAAGGTTGTATCTTTTTTTATTCATTGCACCGTGTTGTGTGTCACGCCTTCCTGTGACACGCAGCTCATTTGGTGCGACTCAGGGGATCTCTAATACCCCTGCAGCTTTCATAATGAACATGTGGCTTCTCTCTCCTGGGCACAATTTAGTGTAATTCATAAGCAGAGGACGGGGCATTAGCCAGATGGTGCTGTGGGTGGCATCCTTTCTTTGACCATCCATTAGAACTATGTTGGTGACAAAATTCCAGTGTGGAGAGACCGACAAGGTATCCTGTTTCAGTATCTATCCAGCTGTTTCTTGTGGAAGCAGTGAGGATGTTATGGATCCCTATAGCCCCGGTTTTCAAACGTTTTCTCAGGGGGACAGAAATTAAAATTAATAAATAAATGCGTTACGCTGGCTAATCTAACAACATGTATCTTGTTTTAGTTCTAAACCTAGCCGTAAGTGTTTTATTCTGTGTTACAGGGACTTGGAAAGACTGGTTATATAATATCACCAGTATATTTGAGATACCAATTTCTTCTCTTCTACCAGAATGATTTAAGGCCCCATTTTAATCTTCTTGTGCCCCACCTTTGGGTTCTGACCCAGACTTTAAAAAGTAAGCTAGAGGACTTTGCAGGGACAGCACTGAGGGGCCAGTGAATGAGAACCAAATGTTTATATTGAGCAAAGATATGAAATAGGCACACATTTTTCAGTGTGAGTTTCTGTAAATGGTAACTGATATCCACAGACACACACATGCATGAGTGCACTCCCAAATGCACTAGCACACGGGAACATGCATCCAAAGAGGTGCACACACAGACACACACACACAGACACACACGCACAACCGCACATATCAGTAGTACACACAGACTCAAACACATGGGTATGTGCACACAGCACAACACACACACACACACATTCTGATCAGCAGCTCAGCCTTGCG
The DNA here is from genome assembly GCA_900323365.1 of Monocentris japonica. Taxonomy (NCBI): domain Eukaryota; kingdom Metazoa; phylum Chordata; class Actinopteri; order Trachichthyiformes; family Monocentridae; genus Monocentris; species Monocentris japonica. The sequence goes on along the minus strand of OOFE01045065.1, from coordinate 5,115 downwards.
TGGCTCTCACTTCATCAGTGGAGGTGTCAGGGTCCCCATGGCAACTGTATAATGGGGCAGGCCTAATTCAATCCCAGGGGCGAATAGTGGGTCTGGCAGAGACGCAGAGGGAGAATTGGTCTGGGTCTGAAGCCTATTCAAGTCAGGGCTGATGTGTTTTAGCTGCTGCATGCTCAGTCACTGAAGAGAAAACATTCTGTGTCCACTCATACCTAACTTTCACATCCACTCTCATTCTTTCCTTTTGTCGTGCTCTCGTCCTCTCTCCCCACATTCTGTCTAGAGCACAAGTCCCCTTCTTGCTTTCTGTTTTCATGTTTCCCTGTTTGTAAAATCTTGCTCTGTTTATTCACTCACTTTTCACTAACTATTTTCTCTCTTCATGCCTATGCTTCCCTCCCTCCCTCTCTCACTCGCTTTGGTCTATTCAATCAATATCCCATATGCTCTCACCTCTATCACTGTGTCTCTCCCTCTCTGTTGTTCTCTTTCTTTCTTTCTCTCTCTCTCTTTTTCTGACATTCAGACTGTGGAACTTGATAGGATTTCATTAGTACCTCTGGATCTCGTTTTGTTATTGTTATCCCTCCCTGAAGAAGACAGGGATTAGCGCTGGGGCTGGAGACACCTTAAAGTAATAAACCTGGAGCCAACAGTCTACAATCACACACACACACACACACACACACACACACTCTCACACACACACACACACACACACACAAGTGCACACACACTCATACATACACACCTGAACTCACAAATGCACGTATGCACAAACACTCACACAAACATGCATGCATGCACGCATTCATTCAGGTATAGGTGCCATGTGCACACACACACACACACACACACCACAATACAGATGCATGCACACATTTATACACCCACAAAGGTGAGCAAAGAAGGAGAGAGGAGGCGGTGAAGATAGAGTAGAAACAACAGCCATATGCAAAGGGAGGAGGCAGCTAGCACACTATTCCATAGCTCACTGCCCTTATTGTTATTGCCGTACCAATCCAATCACACAGCTTCATACATCCACCCCAGTGAGAGCAACGCTGGCAGCTTGTTAGGGAGGGAACAGTTTGTTACAGGGGGAGAATGGTGCGTAACTCCTGTCACTGGTTCTGCATATAGAGAGGCCTGGGACTGGCCTGGGGCTATCTGTGTTTGCAGATGGGGGAGGGGAGGAAGGAAGTGGGCAGATTTGCATCCCTTTGACTCTATATCTCTAAGCACCAGAGGAAGAGAGGAGAGGAGAGGAGAGGAGAGGAGAGGAGAGGAAAGGAACAGAAAGGAAAGGAAAGGAAAGGAAAGGAAAGGAAAGGAAAGGAAAGGAAAGGAAAGGAAAGAAGAGGGGAAGTATAGGCAATAGAAGCAGAATAGGCAGTATGAAAACACAAACATAATACTGAAGAAATTGTATGTTGGCAGCTGCAGCTGGAAGCTGCCGTATCAGGATAGTGGTATGAATGTAAAATGTGTGCTTTCTAGTCGATCCCTCTATGTTTGCAATAAAAACAAAACATCTCTACTACTCATGCAAGCAATTAATCCAGTCTGATTTACATACTGTAGTGTTTGCCACAGTTGCACTTGACATAAAGTGTTTTTCACTAATACAAGCCCAGCCACCCTCATGAGAGGGTGAGAGAAGACGTAGAGCAGAGGCAGCGCTGTTCACAGAACCATGTACAGGCTGTGAACACAGTGCGGAGATTGGCCATTACATTGACTTGAATAGATTTCTTGTGTGTATGAATAGCCCAGTGGAAAAAAAAAACTGTACGGTTCCTCTCCATGGGTTCATATTGATATTCATAGTGGCTCTCCACACAGAGAGCACAAATGTCACTGAAAGCGGCCTTGATATATGCTCTCATTCTCTCCTCTTCCTGTCGCTCCATCCCTCTTTCTCCCTGTCTCTTTCCCACCTTCTTTGTTCCTGTTTGCCGGACACACAATGCCTGCTGCTGCCGGGAAGAAAAGAGCAGACTGGATGACGGTGTGGGGGACATCATGCTGTTACTCATTCAGGCTTTTAATCAGGCAGTTATGGAATGTTAAAGCTATCTGTTCCTGTGAAGCTAACCTTGACTATGATACTGTTCATTCCTGTAGTGCAGCCCCAGAACCACATTGAGTGTCGCATTGCCTGGAATCTGAAGCACTTTCTGGCTCTTGAGAGCTATTTTGCAAGCCTAAAAGAATGTGGAGGCTGGCATAATGACATTTTCAGTTCCAATTCCATTTCTACACTGTAATCAATCAATATCTTTAACATTTTGCCTTTGACACACCATAGGAAAATGATTGGCAATGCAGCACAGACACAATGTCCTATACCACATGTTTTATGTCTGAGAGTAAGAAACACATTAGCAGAAGAAAAGAGGAGTGGAGTGGGTTTTTCCTCTATTTCTCTGCGTTCATTATGACATGATTCTAAACACGGGGGGATAGATTTAGAGCCTTTGGACAGACATCCGGCAGAGTGTTGGCAATAAGAGTAAGAGATGAACTGAAAGTATTTTTGGGTGGGAGCAGTCAGGTCACAGGTGCATAAATCTCTATATTTGTTAATTGTTCATGGAAACCGTTGTATGACAGCACTGTTGGCTCAGACTTGGTACTGTACAGGGGCAAAAGCAAAGAAAGTCTATTTCTGCTCACATGATAGTTTCTTTGTTTACTGTTGTTTATTGTTGTTTTCTGTGATTGCCACAATGGTAACTACAACTTTTGATTTCCACTCGTTGTATTGAGAGAATGGTAGCGGCATAAGTGTACTTATGTCAAAATGATAAAAAAACACCAAATGACGCCCTGCAGATGAGCTGCGTATCCCAGGGCATAGAGCGTGTATCTAGTGGTAGTTCAAATGACATTTGGCTGACATCGGTAATCATTACAGGCTAGATATTGAGCTATGCATAGCTCATAATCTTCCAATAGCTCAATATCTTCCAATAAGCTGTAATGATTACCGATATTGGAACCGATAAAACATTTGTAGGCCAGAGAATGTGAAAGAATAAAATTAAATGATGTGTGGAACTTTGTTCCAACATTTTATATCCCTCTGAGGCTTGTTCTGTTCTGCCTAAAAACGGTGAGAATGTCAAAAGAGGTAAAAAAAGATGGCACCACAGTGTGTGCTCAGGCTGTAAGTTATGGCCGTAACTTTCTCACTCTGTCAGGCGCTTTAACCGTCTGTCCTGGAGGACACATTAACTTGGTATCCTTAAATAAAGTCCTTTAAATAAAGCTGGGGGAGTTAAATAATGAGAAAGCTGCTCCCACTGTCCTCTCTGCTTTTAAATGAACCTCTGCCTTTCTTATTAATGTCCCCTTATCGCTCATCACGGCCACTGACCCGCTGCTGTAACCTCTTCCCACTCAACCACATGAGAAGCTCCGGCAAGTGGTCGCCGCAGAAGTAATTGAGGGCAATTTTCAAATTAAAATTTAAACCCCTCGTCCATCTTCATGCGGCGGAAGGGGGCGGAGGAGAGGGGTTACGGGGCTGATGACTTGATCAGGTTTTGTGAGCCGGGCAGGTACTCAGGCTCTGTGAGGTGGGATGATGAACGAGGGGCATTAATCTCTGTGACAGAGAGAGAGGAGTTAGCAGCGGTGATAGCAGTGCTAACGGCTTTAATTAGCATTTAATCAGACGCCTCGGGGCGGATGGAGGGGGAGAGAGGAGATCAAACTCCAACGGCCTTCTGTAAGAAGCAGAGGAGAGGAAGAGAGTCCCTGTGGTAACCAGGCTGATGCTGCAGGCTGTGTTGAAGAACACAGGCCTATGATCCTTTTTGTACTCTTGTAATGATAGCAAGCTTGATGCACCTCAAAGGCCCAGAGCCTTTGCTGAAAGCGGTCGTGTAAAAGAAACCTAGACTGCACTCTTAAATATCACACAAGTTCAGTCCATTTGCTGTAATATTTAAGCGTCATTTCCTAGATAGTGGCATTCTGAAAGTAGCCTACTGAATGGATTCATATTGGCAGATGTGTACTTGTACTTGTGTACTACATTTATTTCACACCATTCACCTTCCTCTATAACCTACGCAGCACATTAAGAAGTAAGAACCGCTTTGCTTTTGGTTTGACTTCAAAAAGCGGTATCTATAGGTAACATAGAGAATAATAGATCTACAGTTCTGCAAGAAAATGTCAAGGCCTTCTTGTGAAGTTGTGACGCAGTGTGTGTGTGTGTGTGTGAAGTATGGAGGGTGAGAGAGACAGACAGACAGAGAGAGAGAGAGAGGAAAGATGCGCTAGATAGTAGTTTTGATGGTGATGGTGAGGTAGAGGGCTTTTGGCATGAAAGGGGCCGGTGTGTGATCATGATGTCATTAGGAGTATACAGTGAGACAGACCGGAGGAAGCTGCTGTACTGTGGTAGACCCAAGGGACGTCATTACCAACTGGAACTGAGCAGGGACCTGAGCACAGGTCAGACACACAGGAAATACCTGCGCACACACACACACACACACACATACAAGCAAGTGTACGCTTACTTACTGTATATAGATACACACACACGAGTGCTTGTATGCTCAGACACACACACACACACACACACCACTATATCTCACAGGCAGGGATCCATCACATAACAAATGGACAGTTCTGTCTGGCCTCTGACAGAAGACGAGTGCTTTTGCTGCTGAACCTGACGAATTCCTCCGTATCCAAATGGACACCTCTATGGAATAATGTGCCTCATTAGTGTGTGCACACAGATGGACAGTGCATACACACACACACACACACACACACACACACACACACACAGCCACCACTTCCCCTGCCTTCCCTCTCTCCTTTCCCATATACATACACAAAACGCAAATGTGATGTTATGGTACCTTGTTGTTCTGGTAGGCAGTGACGGTGAGGAACTGGGTCTCGGGGAAGACGAAGGAGTGCTGCCCCCCTCCCCACCTCAGCACGTCCCTGGCCTCGATCACGTGAACTCTGGGCTGGTAGCGGTGCAGCGAGTGGAGGATGATCTGGAGAAAACGGGAAAAGAGAGAGGTTGGCGGACCAAGGACCAAGGACCACATATACCGATGAGGGTTATGTATCTACGGG
>OOFE01045064.1:0-10523 GCA_900323365.1 Monocentris japonica | reverse complement strand
AAGGACAAGACCATTATCTGAGCTTTTAACAACCCTATCTTAAACCCTAGAGCAATCACAAAACACAGTGCACAACCACGCAATGGTTCTCAAATTATAGTTCTGCTAGAGTACCACTCTCTGCTTACACAGTTGTGTATTCACACTCATGTTCATACACACACCACCACCACCACCACCACCACATATGACTACACACCCTCTTGGTGAGTTGCGTGTCCATCATGAAGTTGTGCACATGTTTCTCGGCCTTGGTCAGCTCCAGCTTCCTGGCTACCACGGCAACCACCAGAGCTGTACAGCCCGCACCCTGAGAGAGAGAGAAAGAAAGAGAGAGAGAGAGGGAGGGAGGGATGAGAATAACAGACCACTGAATCAGTCAGTGAAGAGGAGGAATTGGTAAATCAGTGGCTTTTGGCCAGGGAATTAGCCCAGATGATTGAAGAGAACGAGGACAAATAAGAGGAATGGAGCGTGTAACAGAAGGAGAAGTGAACTGGAGAGAGGGGGGATTAGGAGGAATAGTTTAGCTCCAGATCCACATTTCCTCATGTTGAGAGACAAGCCAAGTCTATTTTCACTTCCCATCCATCTGGTGTGAGATCCCTGCTATACAGCCTCTATATGTAGCAGAAATAAATATACCCAGTAAATATAAAAAAAACATCAAAGATTGACACCACCTAATTCCCTTTAATTAGATGCTGCCAATCTGAATTACATGGTGTCAATCGTCTCCTGTCACTGGAGTCTTGAGGCCTGCAGGAAGTGTGAAAGTGTAAAACATGGGCCGGTTTGTCTGTATTTCAATACGCCCCACATGGGACATATGCCAAACTCATATGGGAGAGAGCGACAGCAGTCTCTCAACCAGAAAGACATGCTTGAGAGGAGCGGAGGAGCAGGAATAGGGAGAGGAAGACAGACTTAATTAACTTTCCATTTAGACACCGTTTTCAATGGAGATGTGGAGCGCTCACAGGTTCCTCTGAAGGGGCAGGCACCGAGAGAAAAGGAGAGGGGAAGAAAGATAAAAAGGGTGAATAGCTAAGAGTAAATATAAAGAGGGAGGGTTGGTTGGAAAGAGGGAAAAATGCATAAAGTGAGTGTGTGTGCAGAGGAAGGGGAGAGAGCGATGGAGAGGAAGGCAGTGTTAATGAGGTCACATAACTCCTGATAAGAAATGAATTAAGATTAAGAGTGTTTAATGAAAATGAATGAATGTGCTTCCTGTCTGAATGTGTGTGTGGATGTGACTGAGAGAGATCTAAAGAGAGAAGCATGGTGAGAGAGAGAGAGAGCGAGAGAGAGAGAGAGAGAGCAAGCAACATTTTGAATCTTGTAGCAAATAGCTGAGACTTCATCATGCACATTTTTGAAGTTTGCTGAAAATAACTTTGGCTGGGCTGACTAAAATGTAATGCACAAACAGGCATTAGTGCCCACGTCTATACACTCATCCACTCTATGTGTTTATTCAAGAACTATGAATAAAATATGATGAGAGCCGATTGAAAGCCCGTAGAGCATTCATACATGTCTGTGCTTTAGGGGAGAGAGCCCTCTAAGACGTAATGTGTGTGTGTTTGTGCGAGTTTGGATGTGTATATGCCTGCATCCATTTGATTCCAGCAGGGATCCCCAAGCAATCTCCACTGATTGACATGGCTGATGGTGGCTGTGCTGCTGTGTGTTTCACAAGCCTGGGTGTTTCCCTCTGTTCCTCTGCAACGGCGCAGTCATCTACCTAACTGTCAGAATGGGGGGATCACCCATCTGTGCTTCTGTAGCATTCAGACCCCACAGGTTACACTCACTAGCTTGCCATCAGCAGCTATATCTAGAACTACATATAACAGGAGCCAGAGAAATGGAAGAGAAGATATAAAACAGTCATTGCAGGCATACATGCAAACACACATGACAACGCACACATGCACCCGTACGCTGACTGTATTATCCAAGGTGTGATTTAGACAGCATACAACTTTTACTGTGTATGATCAGAACATGGGCAAATGAATAGCTTAGCTGAATGACATTTTGTGGTAATCTACCTTGGCATATACTAGGCCTACTGAATTCCCCTCTTTCTACTCCCCTCTTTCCAACACCCACACGCACACACCACCTGGCACACCCCCATGCAGCCTCAGGGCAGTGGTATATTCCAACACTGTTGGCCTTTGTGTGTTGTCATAGTAACGAGGACGAGAATTCCACCTATAGAAAGTCATTAAAATCATTCTCAACCAAGGAAAAATCATATCCTGCTCTCTCTCATTCAATCCCTTTCCCCTTTCTCTTTATTCTCTCTCCCCTCGACCTGACACCCCTGATCCCTTGCTCCCTATCTCTTCTTTCTTGCAACTCTCCTCTCTCTCACAGCCTGTAACCCCTGCTCTCCCTCACCCATATAAACTTCACCTTTCTCTTTATACCTACCTCCTCAATCCTTCTTTCCCGCTAAACGAAAATAAACCACTCTCAACACTCTGAGGATTATGAGTGTATTGTGTGTGTGTGTGAGGTAGAGAGAAAGAGAAAGAGAGAGGGAAGAGAGTATGTGTGGGAGTCATACTAAGAGTGTATGTCAAGCTCTTTGTCAGTGATGTGTGTAGGATGCAGTCTGTAACAGTGGGCTTGGGTGATCTGTAACCACCCTCTGTTGTATACATATACAATAAGAGTTGTACGCTGCCTAAATCACACATTGGACGATGCAGTCAGCAAATGGGTGTGTGCATGCATGTGTGCATGTGTGCGTGTGTGTACTTACACATTTAACGGCTATACAATTAAGAAAGAGAGTTTCCTAGCATACAGGAACAGTGAGGCTGACAAAGACACAGCAGTAGTAGAGACAGTATGAATTAAAGGAATATACCAAGATTTGAGATTGACTCATCATTTGCTCTGGTGCGCCATGCTAACACTTTAGCATAATAATAATAATAATAGTCTTTATTTATATAGCACTTTTCAAAACCAGGTTGCAAAGTGCTTCACAACTAAGAAAAATGAAAGCCAACAATGAGAAAAGTCAATAGGATAAATAAGGCAGAAAAAGATAAATAAGACAGAAAGAACAATGAGGTACAAACAGTAAAAGCCAAATGGATAAAACTAAAGGAATAAATAAATACATATTAGGGAAGGCAATAAGGATAAAATAAGTAAAAGCCAAATATCACAGAATGTCCTTAAGATAAAAGTGAATTTTAAGAAGTGATTTAACAGATGAAAGTGACTGCCTGAGTGACAGCCTGAGCCCCCCTGGCAAGGCGTTTCAAAGTCTAGGAGCCCTGGCGGCAGAAGCCCGGTCACCTTTAGTCTTTAGCCTGGTCACAGGAACAGTGGAAAGGGCCCTGCCTGAGGATCTCAGGCTCTGTGCTGGCTCACAAGAGATCAAAAGTTCAGAAAGATAACTGGGGGCCAGGCTACGGAGGAATCAAGGGATCAAGGGATACCTATGTGAATCCATCACTGGCAATCAATATAAACTCGCTTAAAAATAATTTGTTTTCAGTACTTTTTTTCTGTCTTAGAGCTTACTTTTTGCTCTTGAGGTCACCCTTTTTCTTTGCAATGAAATTAATTTTGCTGTCAATTCGAAACGTTTTGTTTGATATTGTCAATCTTTTGTTTGATACATTTTGACCCAAATCTGATGCCATACAGGTACAGCTGATTATCATCGGCATAACAATGAAAGGAGTTGCTCTGCTGCCTAATTAAAAGACCTAAAGGGAGCATATACAGAGAGAACAGAATTGAGCCTCGTGGCACACCACGTGTGATCAAGGGCTGAGAGGAGAAATAGCCATCAATGGACACAAGAAATTTCAGTGAGAGAACCAATCTAGAGCGGTCCCTGAAATAATAACCCACTGTCTGAATCTATCTATAAGGATACCACGGCCTATAGTATCGAAGGCAGCACTACGGTCAAGCAGCACTAATACTAATACTAATACTAATACAATTTGATTTTAAAGAGGCTGAATGCAAGCTGTCTTAAAATCGTCAGGGACATAACCAGAGGACAAAGAATTGTTGACAATATATAGCAAGCTAAGTCCTATAGTGTCTAAAACTTCAAAAGGGAATTTGATTGGTATGATGTCAAGAGGGCTAGAAGATGGTCTCAAATGGTGTCCAGTAGTTCCTCAAGAGAGATTGACTTAAACTGACCCAGAGTATCGAGATGAGGACAGCATACGTCAGTAAAGAAACTGGGGCAGGAAATCTTAGACCTGATGTCCTCAATCATATCTAAAAAGAAGTCAGCATTTGAGGAAACAGAGACACCGGGGGAGCAGCGATCAATAGTTCTAAACAAGAACCTGGGATTGTGCTGATCGCTAGAGATTAGCTCAGATAAATAGCTTGCTCTTGCAGCTTTAATTTTTTGTTTATAAGGTTCAAGATTAGATTGTAAGAGCTCCTTCATATGCTCGTATACACTATGTTGAGTGATGACTTATCCAAAGTAAGAGGACTGAGCATTTGGTAATAAAAACATTTCAGTGGTTGTCGTGGCCTGTAGAGTCATAAATTCTACAAATGAAATAAAAAAAATTCAATATAGCTGATGTAGCCATGCCTTATTCTCTGAACTATTTCAGGTGAGCAACCATGTATTCATCCATTGCCCAGTGATTTCTAGCTATAGTCTCAAGGCCCACAACATTCACCTCCTATGGAAACAAAACGCTGGGAAGAAAGAACTTGTGGCAGGGAAAGTAATCACTGCTAGCTCAAAACAGTATGTTATTTTTGTATCATATCAAGTTAATTTTGATAATCTACACAAAACTGCCAGACTTAGCAGCTTATAATTTAAAATAACTTACCATTTAGCTTTATTGCTAGTGCTAAATAGCTTTAATGCTATTTGCCTACGATCACTCAAAAAAGTGTAACATAGACTCACAGTGTTCCGGACACTTAGCACAGTAAAAGTCCCATAAGATATCAATGTGCGGAAAGATAAGCATGTCTGTCTCTGGGGGCAGGTTTTACATGCATACCAAAGTTTGATTGACACATTTTGAGCCGATCGTTTGGGAGAAATCTTGAAAAAACAGTCAATAGATACGCTGTCCGGATTACACTGACTGCTCACGGTAATCCAGACAGCTGGAATTTTGCTCACATTCACCTCGGACAAAGTGCCACTGTAAACGTGTGTATCCCTTCAAAAAGTCAAAATATTTGCAGAAATTAACTCAATATATTCTATGCTAATACTCAAAATATTCTATGAGACCTTAAGAACGTTTCTGTCATTTTGCTGGTGGGTGATCATTTTAAAACCGGTACTTTGCGGACATATGCCTCTCCCCACCATGTAGTGTCCTGCCGTAAAACCCTCCCCCCGCACTTTTCTGAATGTTCATAGAAGCACATTGGAAACTTGTGTTGATTTCTCTGAAACGATTGGCTTTGGAAAGAAGGGAATGATCAGAGTCGAAAGAGGCGGAAACAAGGATGACACAGATATATATATTGCCCATGAACTAAAAGTATATATTTATAGAATCCGGAATACCGTGATGTCCGAAACACAGTGAGTCTACGTTATGCTAAAGTTTTAGCATGGAGCACTGGACCAAACGACTTCCTGGGGACACGTGGACCATTTTGGTGTTCTCAATACTCAGTGGGTGAGTTGACGAATGGGCCAATCTCCTAAAAACTCTGTATATTCCTTTAAAAAAAAGGAGACAAAGGAGAAGAAGGAAAATAATGACAGAGGATTAGTGAATAGACACAGAGGGACAGGAAAGGAGACTGAGGATACTGAGAGAAAGGTAAAGATGGGGGTAGGCGCAAAAGAAAGGAGGAAAAGGGAAAGAAAGAAAGGGACAGATAAAGAAAGAGGAAGAGTATTAGGAGAGTTAAAGGAGGGTAGAGCACCTGTGAAGCAAATAGAGGAACAGTCGGCGGCTTAAACAGTGGCGCTAACAGACGGACAGCAGTCAGAAATAAACACAAGGCCTCAGGGAAGGAGAGATGGACAGAAAGCAAAAGAGAGATAGAGGGAGAAATAGAAAGAGAGAGACAGAAAAAGAGGTAGATAGTGGCACAGAGAGAGAATGAAAGACAGATAGAGAGAGAGAGAGAGAGAGTGGGAGGACATGGCACACTAAAAGGTGGAACCTTCATTATGCAATGGAGGACAGGCAGGGGAATAATGTGCACACACACATAAACTTGTTTGCACGCCTACACACACACACACACACACACAGAAGCACAGAAGCACAGATGCAGGCTAATTCAGGGAGGATTGCCCAAACAACACAAATGACAGAATTCTCTTGCAAATGACAGAGTGTTCTCTAATCCCCTGACCTTTGAACGAGTGGAAGAAAGCGGCCAAGGGGATAGAGAGGGAGAGAGAGAGAGAGAGAGAGAAAGATGCCAGGGAAAAAGAAAGGAAGGGAGAGAGGGGAATGAGAGGGAGGTAGAAAAGGAAAGAAACAGATGGAGCCACAGAGGAAGAGAGGAATGTACTGACCATGATTCCAGTGAGCAGACAGACTCCCTTGCCACAGTAGGTGTGAGGGACCATGTCTCCATAGCCGATGGACAAGAAGGTGATGGAGATGAGCCACATGGCCCCCAGGAAGTTACTGGTTATATCCTGGGCATCATGATACCTGAGAGAAACATGTTTAGAAGGTAGGTCAGTCAATAATAAAAAAAAAATGTGGGTGTTTACCCTCAAGCATGTGTTCTGCTGCAATTTTGACTGACATAGAGACAGCATGAGCATAACCACAGCTCTTTTCTCCATTTCTGCTCTTCACATTAGCACCATTACCATAGCAACCAACCTGGTACAGATCTGAAACAAAGTTGTTTTCTCAAAAACTATTCAACAGGAAAATGTAAATTTTAGCTGTGGATGTTAACAATACCTTTGGAAATAAGGTATGAGGCTCTCTATTTCCTCCTCGTCTCAGCCTGAAGGAAACACTCTCCTTAGGGCACTTTCACATCTGATTTGAAGCGGTTGAATTGAACCCTGGGTTTTTTGTTTTCAAATTTCCTTTGTTAGATTGGTTTTGAGAGAGGTGGAAATGCCAATTAAACGTGGATGTGGACCAAACAACTGCTCCCGGATCCTGGCAATCATGCTTTTAATTAATCAATCTTATGAACTAAATGACATGTTCCCATATTTCCTTGATTATCTCCAAAAGCGTTTATACACAGTGCTGACCACTCTTTGCTTTCCATTTGATGGAAATGGAATATCTAACTGACATCAATAATGTTACACAACACTGCTCTGATTATCACTCTTCAAATGTCAGTGGACAATTTGAATTGAAGTTTGTAACAACAATATAAGTGAAGCAGAAATGATAGTATTGCACGATTCTATTATTTTTAAGCATCGCCATAGGAAAGCAAAATCCAAAAAGAATCCAAAAAGAGATCTCATATACTGTATATACCTTTTATGTCTCCTAGACACAAATTAGCACTAAAGGCATTTTCTCCTATTTCTCCTAGATCTCCAAATGAAGTCAAATAAGTCAAATAACTCTTCTGAATATCAAACCATGAGATTAGAGAAAGATCTCAAAGAAAACTCAATACTGTTGCATTTTCCTATTGAAGCCATGGGGCTAGCAGCCATATAGTAGCCATATAGTATTATATATGTCACATGTTAGCAGCTTCACATTTATCTCATAAAGTCTCAAGAATCCTTCCTCCCATGTGTCTTAGCGGTCTAAGGCGCATACCACATAACCACAACATCCTGGGTTTGAATCCGGCCTGGGCCCTATGTCGCATGTCATCCCTCCTCTCTCACTTGATCTTTCCTGTCTCTCTCTACTGCTAACTATCAAAAAAAGGAATCCTTTCTCTCTCTGTTGTATCCTCATTGCTCCTTTATCGTTCAGGAGATACAGAAAAGACGACTCTGAGCAAAAGATTTTGTCTCTGGGTCTGCCAGCAGGATTCACAAATCTGTCCAATAAATAACCCGTCTGCACAACCAAATGGCTACGGCAAAAAAGTATGGTTTATCATCTGTACCTTGTTTTGCCCCGTATATGTACAAAATGTTTCATGACATGGAACCCAGTTAAAAATGCATTGCAAGATGTTAAAAGCACATACAGAAATATGTTTTTCCACTAAGCCTGACCTTTTAAATATACAAGGTTCTTGCAGGACACTGTTATTATATTGTTTAATTGTGTAAAACCAAATGAAGCTAATGATAACCTGCAGCAAAGTAACAATTCCACCGCCTGGATCATATCAAATGTGGTGAGAAAGCTGCACAAACTAAAGCCTATGGATGGATTATGTTGCACATGTCCCAGATTCTATTTCCTGACAAGTGAATTGAATTGCTTGGTTGAACTTAATGTTCAATCACAGACCCTTCACTGACTTAACATCTGTTTTCTCACTGATCTCTCTCTTTCTTACACACACACACACACACAACACACACCAACTCTACAACTGACCTCTCACACACTCGTACGGTCCAGGCAGCGATGATCCACAGAGAGATGCTGAAGACCAGCAGCACCGTCCCGGGGCAGATAGTCATGAGAGTCTTCATCACAAACCGTGTGTTGAAGTGCACCTGCAATACATCAACAGGCACACACAATATTGGTAAGCTAATATCTAACACTCCATCACACATTTTTCTCAAAGGACTACTACTGTTAGTTTTGGATCCTCATACGCTGGTTTCTCAAACAGGCTTGACTTTTTACTCATTAGCTCTTTCAAGTAGCAGCAACACTTGGAGAATCGCCACTGTAACTGGAGTCTGGATCGGGGCTTACTCTACGTCGAGGTCAAGCTGTACAGTGCCTTTGAGTAATTGGCCCATTCCAACGCAGTTTTTATCCATGGCTCAATAAGAGGCAGGCTATCAATGTCTGATAGATGGATCAACTGAGGGCAGCTTGAGCCCTGGAAGGGTTAAGCAGCTGATAAATGAGTTGTCATGTTGGAGCTGCACTTCTATGGCAGCTTCACCTCCTCTTTCCCTCATTGTGGCCTGAGGGACAGAATAGTGCTATCGGAGATACACTCATAGTCTGCTAAATTACTCATCTCATATCTACTCCATCTCTCTGTCCTCTCTCCCTTTGCCATCTACTCTCCTCAGTGTTTGCAAATATTCACAACACACTAGCTCTCTCCTTCTTGATTCTATAATAATGTTTATAATTTACGGTCAATACCAATCTGGCACATTTTTCCGCACTCATATTGAGATCTCATTTTAGTTCTATCTTTTCATGCCCCATTTGAGCCGTATGCAATATCTTGTTCCCATTTCACACTTCCATCTCATAATGCATTACGAGAGATCCACCACTGCTTACATCTAAGTCTCTATGTGTAGTGATAGATAAAGGAGAGGAGGGGGATTTGAACTGAAAGATGAAAACAGACAGGGTGACTAGAAGGACAAAGGACAGAGGAGTTGCGATAGAGTTAGGGAGATAGAGGACAGGGATGAAAGGGACGGCATGGACACAGATTCAATTTGAAGGAGAGAGCTCTTGACCTTAATACCTTTACAACTCCCTCATCTCATTCACAGTACACCTTTGACAACCACACACCCTTGGAGACACATGTATACACATACTCTACACATGCACACACACACACACAAATTCTTACTGTCCACACCTTATTAAGGGCACCTATACTCCTCGAGGAGGCGTCAGTGAAGAGCTTGCTGTGCAGAAGCATGACCCTGGCGATGAGGTAGAGGCGCAGGAACATGGGCACGCTCAGCACCATGTCCAGGTCAGCCTCGGCCTGTGATGGGGTGTAGCTGAAGGCCAGTCGTGCCCGCCACTGAAACTTAAACTCCCCGGGCACCGGATGCACTGCAGACACTAGCAGCTCCAACGCTATCAGCAGCACCCTCTCCATTGTCATGGCAATGCGCCAGTCGTCTGCTCCGTTGTCGATGACGAACAGCTGATGGAGAGAGGAAGGACACGAGGAGAAGCAAGAGTGGGTGGGATTGTTCTTGTTTTAATGTGTAGTTGTAAAACTTTTCATCATGATCCTCTTGCTGACACAGTCCATGTGGCACCACAGGTGATTGATTTGATGCAGTAAATGTCTCTTTTTTGATATGTAAACCACAATCCATCTAATCAGATTTTTTTTCTATCCACAGACTGTGTCTTGGCATCTTTTCATATTATCTACAGCTCTCAACTTGCTCAATTAACTTATAGGTGCCAAGTCATCTGGTGAGGTGTCTCTCAGGAAAAATAGGTTCATAATTATCACAATCACAACATTGTTCTGAAAGACCATTATGCCGGTATTTCTGCCAGCCTTATGAGCAAGTGCCTAACGATGTCACTTTAATTGCAGTTTTCCCCCCTATGTTGATGTTGTTTGTGTTCTAAATTGTGGTGGTTAATGTGGATACTGTCGCCGAGGCCACTGTTATAAGGAAGTGCTAAGAGCAGGTTTCATTACAGGGGCCCTCC
>OOFE01045062.1:0-11661 GCA_900323365.1 Monocentris japonica | reverse complement strand
GTACCACCTACCTAAACATTGCTGCAGACCAAGTACACCCCTTCATGGCAACGGTATTCCCTGATGGCAGTGGCCTCTTTCAGCAGGATAATGCGCCCTGCCACACTGCAAAAAATGTTCAGGAATGGTTTGAGGAACATGACAAAGAGTTCAAGGTGTTGACTTGGCCTCCAGATTCCCCAGATCTCAATCCGATCGAGCATCTGTGGGATGTGCTGGAAAAACAAGTCCGATCCATGGAGGCCCCACCTCGCAACTTACAGGACTTAAAGGATCTGCTGCTAACGTCTTGGTGCCAGATACCACAGGACACCTTCAGAGGTCTTGTGGAGTCCATGCCTCGATGGGTCAGAGCTGTTTTGGTGTTACGAGGGGGACCTACACAATATTAGGCAGGTGGTTTTAATGGTATGGCTGATTGGTGTATGTATGTGTGTGTACAGACAGGTGACAAATGAAAGGAAAACCATAAAGTGTCTTAGTAGAGAACAGCTTCAATAGCCTCTATCTCTCACCAGCGGTAGTGTTAGCGCGCCACATTAAGACTACATTTCCCATAAGCCCCGTTGCTTCCTTTAACTAATGCAGGATATCGGAAATGATATTGTGATTTTGTGATTTTCCCTTTAATTTGTCTTTTTATGGATTTGATTGTTTTGCACTATTTTATTTCTAATGTGAAGCGTATTGTGTTGGATGGTATATAAACTTTAGTCAACATGTCAACCATATGCTCTGTTGTGTCGCTGTTGTCTGGGTGGAGCAAGGCACTAACACTGCCAGGTTTCCAACGCTAGATGTGTTGGAAATGTCAGAGCAATTTTTCACTCGTACTGAAGAGAAATCCAGCGGCTCGTTGTGTGGATTTAAAAGGAACTTGACTTCCCTCAAAATTCAGACTTGCCATATCTCTCTCTGTCATATACATACTCTACTCTCCCTGGCGCTTCTGTTAGTTCCCATTTTCTTAATGCACTCAAACACAACAAACACAACCCCTAACACAACCTTGCACACTCTGGGGTCAGGGGGGGTCAGAGGGGGTCTGAGAGACTTAATAGGTTTTAACAGGATGAAGCTTCCTCTTTCCCTCACAGGACCAAGATCTCAGTGCTGTTGGATTCCCAAGCCATTGCAAACAGGCGCCGCCGTACAAAACAGTCTGGACTCGCATATTGGACGGAAAAAAAGATAAGCATTCTGAAATGAATAAGAGAATGGAGAAAAGGTCAGGCTGCTCTGTGTGGTAATTTGTTTGGAGAGCATTCAGAAAAAAGAAATGCACACACCCCTAAACACACACACACACACACACACACAGCCATTACACTTACATAACTGTTTTGAAAGCATTCCTGAAATGAGTTCAACCCTGAGCAGCTCTGCCAACAAGCCAAAGGAGCAATTTCTTTGCATTATTCAGGGAGCGCAAGACTCCACTTTGGCATGCCTGGCACATTTAGCTTTAACTTGATTTAGCTTAGCGAAAGAAACATGTGGAGCAAGAGGCCGAGATGGCTGACTGCACACAGTGATGCACATCCACGACATGGAGAGGAGGGAGAAAGCAACAAAACAATTCCAGCGACAGCGATCTCTCCATGCAGCAAAATGCCCTGCAGACACGGCCGGTAGCCTGCAGCTCTCCCGGCCGGCTCGGTGATGGACGGCCTTTTGAGGGGCAAAGGTATTCCTTGCTTTTTCTATTCTGTTACCATTACTGTGATGCATCTTCTGCAATA
This sequence comes from Monocentris japonica, assembly GCA_900323365.1. Taxonomy (NCBI): domain Eukaryota; kingdom Metazoa; phylum Chordata; class Actinopteri; order Trachichthyiformes; family Monocentridae; genus Monocentris; species Monocentris japonica. The sequence goes on along the minus strand of OOFE01045062.1, from coordinate 9,919 downwards.
CCACCAACCACGGCTCCCTGGGATATCATTTACAAGGGTTACAGTGTTGAGAAGTGTTCACATCACATCGCCTGCAGGCTCAGAACAACAGCAAGGTTCAAAACGAGGCGAAATCAGCCTGCAGAATTGAATTACTTCACCCCTTGGTGAAGTATAATGTCAGACGAACAGTGTGACAGATCTTTTTCTGGGACCACACACTGCAAATATGCATGCAGTCTTAAAAAGAATGTAATTTTCACCACATCTGTTCATCTGGTTCAGGACAGCATGTTTCATTTACAGACTCATACAGCTCTTCTGCTCTATTGGATAGTCACAGGGAAGAGGAGCAGATGAGAGGAAGATCAGGGGTTCTTGTACCCTCAGCCAGCTGAGCCACCAAGACACCCCAACACAACACCTCAACATGTTGAGTCAGTATGGACAGCCCAAACCAAACACAAGGCCTCAGGACAGAAGGGAGTGTTGCTACTGTGAAGTTGGACCAGTGAGGTGTTAAAAATGTTGCACCATCAGATCAAGGCAAATTCCTTGTATGTGTAAACTTACTTGGCAATAAACCTCCATTCTGAATCTGACCTTCCTCAGTGGATTATACCCTCAGGGAGACAAACCTAATCGATCTGTATTGGATCCAAATGTCTCTGGGTATTTGTCACAATAGATGGTGACCTTGAGGTGAAATGTTCTGCGCTGATTGGTAATAAATAGAAATTGTTATTTTCAGCTCAGACTTTTGTTGTAGGTAGTCCTCTAAAGACAGGGAATGACAGAGAGCTACACAGAGAGTAAATGCTACACTGGAACTCCAACAGAAATCATTTTCAATAATATTTCTCTGAGGGTAAATTTATACTCTCGAGCCTTCTGAATGGCAGATTCTAGTTTTAGTTCTGCAAACATTTCTTGGAAGCAGAAATAATCTCATTGGTTGAGTTAAACCTCAATGGGCGGAGCCAAAGAAACAGGTTTCTAAGTGTTTCTAAGTTAGCTAACTGTAAATCTCTGGTCTGGTCATGAAGGACCCAGAGGAAAGAGGGAACAGAAGAGAACTAAATTCTTCTGAAGGTGTCGTGGGTCTATTCAATGAAGCCACACTGATGGGAGGAGCCAACTTCCTCACCCAATCACACAACAGCCAAGCCAGGTTTCTATCTAGTGCACGCCTTCAAAAGCATCAGATCCTGTGGGTTGGAAAATGCCTATTATTTAGCCAAGGGTCACAGAGTTGAGTGTTGACCTGCCCATCGCCGGCTGCTGCCGGACCCAGCAGGGGAGCGTTCAGAGGAAACGGGTTGATGTATTACCACAGTGTTGCATTAAATGAATTCAGCCCCACCCCTTTTCCTCCTCCTCTCTTCTGCAAGTGAGCATAATCGTTCCACATAGAGCGATACGATCTGCCTAATGCTCCTTTACCACCGACTTAAAGCCGGGCAATAAATCCAAGAGCGAGAACCTTTAATAGACGCTGGCTGAATAATGTGCCTATTAGATTAGCAGTGGAGACACAGCAGTAGGACGGGTCGGGGGGCGGCAGGGGGGTGAGCTGGTCTTTATGGTTGTTATGGTTGTTTTTCTCATATAACCGAGGTGTGGAGGGAGACCATTAACCTGGACAGACAGACAGACTGGGTGAGAAGCTCAGTGATCCAGGAGGACCTGCTGCTCCTCCACAATGAGAGGAGCCAGTTCAGGAGGTTCAACCACCCCCGCCCCCCCAACTTCCTTTGGAGGGGTATCAGGACCCCAGGAGGAGCTGGAGGACGTCTGGTCTGCTCTGTGCCTGCTGCCACGGCGACCCTAACCCAGATAAGAAGCTACAGACTGGATGCTTTTCAAGGAAGTGACTTTATCTCAGAATGTAAGTTTGCATCGTGTTGTTACCCCTTTCTAGTATTACTTATCTTTCTGTAGGTTCATCTATAGATTAGTTCAGCTCCCAGCTGGTGGGGCACTGGGGCTTCAAACCCACAACTCATCCAGGATATTAATAAAACAACAACAGATGTCAAAGCATTTGCTCACAGAGTGACGCAGCAGTGATAGTACCATCAGCTGGATGAGTCATTGAGATCAGATCCACTAACCCTTCTCTGGGTTGTCACCAGGCCAGGAAACTAACTGCATGTCCCACAACTCTCCAGCCTCGGTCACCGCTGGCTGTGACCAGTGGCGCTAATGCAGTTTTGATCTGCTAACTGGTGCACATCATTTTGCACGTGGAAATAGACATATGGCAAGAGACTTTTAGTGCATTTGACCTAGTTCCCATGTATTCTGAGGCGATGATGGAGAGAGAAAATAAGAACGAGAATAATAAACTGTTTGAGCATTTCTCTCTTTAAAGTGTCAGAGGATTAAAAGAATTGCACATGGCCAAGTCATATTATATTATCACTGCTTCATGACAAAAAAAACAAACTGGAACCCACATTGACAAAACCTGTGTGGACTCTTCTGCTGGTCTCAGGTCAGCTACGGTGGAGAATCACAGTCTGTTGCTGTGAGAGTGATGCTGCAGAGCCTGGGACTCTGGTATTGTTCTAATTTGAAAAACACAACTTCATTACTGCAACTAAATTGCAGTAATTGCAACTAAACTGGAGAAAGCTGCGTCCATTACATTCATGTGCAAAACGTCATTTATCCGCTTTAGAAAAAGAAACACGTGAACGTACAGATCCATTCTGCAAAAGCATTTGTATTTTGTGTCACTTTTTTCAATATCTTATTTTGAAAGAAACTATTGAAATTCCCACCCATTCCCACTCAGATCACCTGGTGCCTTCAAACAGACACAGTCTATCTAGAAACCATAACAGGAGTAGGTATGACGTCCCTGAGCAGAATTCAGAAACATGTCTGTTTCTTCACTGTATTTCATCACTTCCTTTTGAATTATTTCACTTTGTTGCTTTATGAAAGATGAGCCAAACTGAACTAAAGTACTTCATCAGTCATCAAGTATGGAGTGAGAATTCAACAGCAGCCGTTTAAGGAAGACTAGGACCGTTCCCTGATGCAATAAAAGGAGGATGAATGGTGGTGACAGATCCTAAGCAGACATGTTCACATACTGTAATGGATCAGCAGGAATCTTTAACGTTGCATTTAAAGTTAATATCCTGAGGCTTCGTTTCCTGCTGTGAGTTAGAGCTGCTACCATGTCTCTTTTATCTCACTTGGTTTCTCTGTTTGTATGTATCTGTTAGATATTAATGCTGATTTTTACACTGAAGTCTCCAATATGTTGTGTTGATATTCAATATTTTCATCTCAGTGTTCAGATTTTATTCTTGTCATTTAAACCGTGGGACACTAAAACTCTGCACCTTAAATGAGGAATTCATTTACAACACAGTTGTTGAACATTTAAATGAATAAATCAAATGTATTTGCAGGTTCCCCAGAAGGTGGTCAGGGAGGAACCTCCCATCAAAACCTGCAAGTCACTCTTCAAACTTCTTCTTAGGACTGATTTTATTTATTTAAGTCACTATGTGATGTTTTATGTCATTGATGTGATGTGATGTATTTTATGTTGTTTTATTGGTGAGCCCACAGGTCATTTTCCTGCCTTGGCTGGACAATAAAGTTGTATTCTATTCTATTCTATTCTATGAGAGTCAGTTTAAAGGTGCTCTTTGTGTCATTTAACCATCAATAAATCATCAGCAAGTTAATACTGTGACAACGAGACCATCACTAGCAGCCTGTCAGCCTCTACCGGCCTCTACTGTTGGGTCGTGAGGGAAATCTGCTGGATCGCTTTGGGGGGATAGGAAGCAACGGGGTTTATGGGAAATGTAGTCTTAATGTGGAGAAACACCAACAATACCACTGGTGAGATAGAGGCTATCAGCCGTCTCCACCATGGTCTCACTGGTTTACAGTCATTCTACCAGGTAGAACCAGTGATATGATATACTGATGTTAAAATGATACAGAGAGCACCGTTAACTTGGCAGTAACACTTAGTTAGGGCGTTCGATCCCACTGGAGCTAAAAACGTACTACTGGTATCATGCAAGTAAGGCACCTTGAAAAAAAGCATCTCTGTAATGTTTTATTAAAAAGACAGCAGTCCATTAGGGACGGATGCAGCAACAACTCTAATATAAAATCAGACATCATCCCTGTCTTTGAAGTTTCATCCCTCTACTAATATGAGCTCTTACTTATTTATCACATCAAATCTGTCTAATCTCTGAGGTCAGCTGACTAGATGGTTTCCGTCTTTCCCTGTTTCATTACAGTGTTCACAAATCTGCAAAAAGTATGTTTCTTTCTTGAGAAAGGGGTGCTCATTTTTGCCTTTTCATTTTAAATGTTTCATTTTTGTCTGCTGTTTCCTCCGTCACATATTGCTCTTGTCAGGACAAAAAACATTTATCTGCAGAAAGTATATTTTCAGGAAAGAAGAAAAGAATCCTCATGTTCTTGTTTTTCTCATCTAATGAGGATTTAACCGGTTTCAAGGGTCATGAAACTCATTTAACAGATAAATGACCACAGAAACGTCTGATTCAACTCAGATAAAGAAAACCACAGAGCACCAAAACTGCAGATAGCGATGATACGCTTTCTGCCACGGTGAAAAGATCCACTGAAGCTCCATCTGCAGCGCTTTTCTCCGGTGAGTCGAATCCAGAGGAGGCGTCTTTAATACTGAGTGGCTGTGTGTGTGTGTGTGTGTGTGTGTGTACCGTGCTTTAGGTGATGGTTTAAATGAAATCCAGTTAAACTGCTCTGGGTATAATATATTAATTTGTCACTGATAAAAGTAATAGATTACTTCATGCCCCTTTAGAGATATTGAATGCAGAACTTATAAGGAACTTTTGTATAACATAAATAGCACCAAAAGGTTTTCTGCCTTAAAGGATGATTTCTGGGTTTTAGAAGAGACATTCACATGGTTGTTTGCAACCAGTTTCGTTTAAATCATTTTCTTTTTTTGCAAAATGATTTAGTGTTTGTGTGGCAAATACCAGCGAACCAAACCGTTCCTGTTTCAGCTAGTTCTTAGGCTGGTGTCAGGACAAACAACTCTCATGGAAAAAATAGGAACCTTTAACATTTCCACAACATCAACATCAATCTGTGAGACATCGGGAGCAGAGCGGTTACAATTTAACAAAGCTAAAAACTGATTTATCAAAGCCTCAATGCAATTAAAAGCCTCTAAATTCCTCTGAGATGTTCTGAAAAGCATTTAACAGTCTGATAGTTCAGTTTCATCTTCAAGCCATAACAGACTGAAGTTATAAACCCTGGTCAATCAAACAAAGGAAAGATGGTTTTCTGCTCCTTATTTTACCAGAGTAGCTACGCTGACATGAGCGTTTCTGTCTCATTTATTTTCCCATCATACCTTTTCAATCTATAGTCAATGGAATATTTTGCTCCAACTACCGGTTGGGCCTGTATTCTTGCACTCCTTCCCATTGGTTACTTGTAATGTTGGTGATGTAGGGATAAGCTGCTCTCGATAACAGCATTAACAAAATGCCTCAAATGAAAATGTAAAATGTAAAGAAACAATTTAAAAAGGCAGCATCCTCACGAGACAGGGCTGTAAATATGTACTCTCTAACTGACATTTAAAATGCTCAACACTAATATGAGTCAAGTCATTTGGTAATGATTGTCAGCAGGATGAGACAGTGCAGCTGAATGCTTCCTATCATCACTTCGTATACTAGGAACTATGTATAGAATACAGGCAAGCATCGCCAGGCTGCGGTGACACGGCTGGATAATTCAAGTGCTTAAATAATTGAGTGCACAAAAATGTCCTCGTGCAAACATCTACCAATGTGTGTAGCGAGTGTTGTCTAATTGCTGAGGATGGGCAGCCAGCTACACCATGACACACACGTTAGAATGGTGAAGAAATGATATCAAGTTTGCAACAAAGCTCAGAGCAGTACAATGGAGCGTATCTAATGTGTGCAGATGAAACCCGGGGACGTCCAAACATAAAATATCCCTGTAATCCCTCAGAGGCAGAAGCGGCTCTGCCACCCTGACAGGCATCACCGTGCTGCAGAGAAAACAGCAGATCTGGTTTCTAACGCAGAAACTCGACTTAAGCTGCAGCTCTTTAGGAAGCCGCTTCGTAATACTTGATGCTTCAGTGATTACAGATTATTACTGTTACAGCGTGGCTCCCTGTTAGTCTGAAGACTAAAATACTATACTACTGTATATCCACTACCTGAAGGTCATCATACTCAATATCTTAAATTTAAAAGCCTTTCAAAGTGTTGTGTCTAACTGAGGACTTCAGTAACCAGCTTGGACTCAGTTTTGCTCCATCTATCTTCTAGTTTTTAAATTTGTAGGAGCAGAAGGTTTTTTTAGAATGGATGAAAAACCCAAGCTCATTTGTAACCTTCCCATGAATTCATTTGCTTAATGAAAAGTGAGCTGCAGGTTTTTTCCTCGGTGAAGAAATCTGGAACCTCCAGCTCATTAAATGAATGGCTCGCTGGTGTACATGGTGCAGGTTACAGATGCTGAGTCATGGAGACATGACAGAGCTACATGCTCCAGTTCCCACATTTATCCTCAACTAAATGCCTGTTACGCTCATATCAGATGTGCAAGTGAATGTGCACGTGGTGGCATGCTTACAGAGCTGGGTATGAAGCATTATGTAATGCAATAGCCTAAATGCTTTATTAGTTTTCTCAACTAAAATCAATAACATTTGAAATCTTGGTTCAAATATTTGTTATTGAGTCAAGATGAAGATTTACAAAGGAATTACAAAGTTCCTTTTTCTTTCTCTTTCTTCTTTATAAAAACACACATACACACACACCTAGATATACACACGCGTCCTACTCTCACTTAACTGTTCAACTATCAAGATTGGATCTGATTGGATCTGATTGGATCTGATTGGATCTGGTTCAATCTGGATCTCCATGACATAATTTTCATGTATGTAAAATGCAGTTTAACATTGTTTTTAAAGTCACCATTTTTTCCTTGCAGTCAAACACGCTCCAGCTCTCTGGACTCTAGTTAACATTGTGCACTATTAGGTGCTTCATCAGGTCCGACGTGCTGCCAGACCTGCTGTTATTTTCTTGTCACTAATATTGATCGCTGTTGCCATCAATTCTAGTCAAATGTATCCAGACCTTGGAGCGTTTCTGCCACATTGTGTAATTAAGTCAAACAAGTTCCCTCCCTCCACCTCACAATGTTGCTGTTGTTGGCAACCTCAAGTCAAAGTTGACCCAGTTGGCTGGGTGGCTACTTTGCAGCAACACCACCAACGATGGCCCAAAGGTGGTCTGACGTAGGTAAAGGTGCCATTTTCTAATAATACAAAATTACAAAACTCAACACACAAAACTCAAGTAACTAAATAGTAACCAGACACTGTCCAACTGAAATCAGAGTCAAAGAGTTTTCATCTTGGGTGGAGCCAAAAGTCCAGCCAGCTGGAACAAATGGGACTTTAATATCTTTTACATTTGCAGTTCTGCAACTCAAAATGAGTGGGCAGGCAAGGATTTAGTGCCTTGCTCAAGGACACTTTCACAGGACACCTGGCTGTTGATGCACACATATCAGCTGTGGTGAGGATCAAACCTGTGACATACCTGTTACAGGACAGTCTATTACCGCAGGGCCACTCTGCCACCCATCAAGATGGTTTAAACCCTGAACCTGATGTAGCTCTTCATCAATGTACTGAGCTACAGGATGATGAGGACCTGGACCTGTCCACTGCAGGGTGAGGGGTTCCCATCCCACTGGGGCTCCTAGTACTGTAAGGTGCTTCAGATAAGCCTCTACCAAATGGAAGATGTCGTGGTATTTCAAACCAACATGTATTTTGTTGTCAGCATATGTTGGCAAAGCGTGTTCAGATGTTACATGTGCAGCGCTGTCGTTCTGTCTTCCATACATCGCCTCGTTTGTAAATCCCATCCAGACATACAAGTCATCACCCCGCTCCAGATAACTGTTCCATAAAGGGATTGGCGTCGGAAAGAATGGTGGAACTCCAGGTAATTGTAAAGCGCTGGTGATAAAACAGAATGGGAATGAATCAAATTCTTATCTTAGTGGAGCTGTTATTGCTCTTTTGTTTACCGCTCCTCCACAGATGGATGGCCTGCCAGGGAACATAATCAAACCCATCCCTGCGGTTTTCCCCCCAACTTAATCGCCATGACAGCCAGGAAAAAGCTATCGAACACAGGTGGAAAGTAAAGTACGCGAGCGAGAAGCTGTTGCTAATTGAGTGAAATGTTGGTGTGATTGAATTCACCAGTTTAGCGTTTGAGAGTAATAACAGTGTTACAGCGATTCCCTTTGATTGGTAGAACTTGAATGTATTATTATTATTATTATTATTGTTATTATTATTGTTGTTGTTAGGGTAATAATGATAATTATTAGTAGTAGTTGTAGAAGTAGTAGTAGTAGTAGTATTAATTGTAATAGTAGTAGTATTAACAGTAGTAGTTGTAGTAGTAGTAGTATTAATAGTAGTAGCAGTAGTACATTACATTACATTCCAGTCATTTATCAGACGCTTTTATCCAAAGCGACTTACAGTTCATTCAACATAGGTAGAGAACTACTAGTCACCAGAAATTGTAAGTACATTTCCTTCCTAAACAAGCATCTAAGAGCAGAACCAGTGCTAAGGTCAAAGGTCAATAAGTTAGATACCTACTTTTATTTAGACAAATGAGACAAATAAGTGAAACAAATGATCAAGTGCTAAGAGGAAGGGTCAGGGTAGTGTTTCTTGAGGAGGTGGGTTTTCAGCCTGGTGAAAGATGGGCAGAGACTCTGTTGTCCTGACATCAGTGGGCAGTTCATTCCACCACTGTGGGGCCAGGACAGAGAAGAGCCGTGACCGGGTAGATCGGCCTCCAGGGGCCTCTGAGAGACAGGGCAACCAGTCGCCTTGAGGCAGCAGAGTAGGAGTAGTAGTAGTAGGCTAGTAGTAGTGGTAGTAGTAGTCATAGTCATAGTAGTAGTAGTATTAACAGTACGAGTAGTAGTAGTAGTGGTAATAGTAGCAGTAGGAGTAGCAGTAGTAGTAGGCTAGTAGTAGTGGTAATAGTAGTAACAGTAGTAGTGGTGGTGGTAATCGTAGTAACAGTACTAGTAGTAACAGTACTAGTAGTAGTAGTAGTATCAATAGTAGTTGTAATAGCAGCATGAAAGGAAATCAAAGCTCATGTGTTTGTCTGTTTCTCTCTCATACCAACTCATGCTACTATATCTGCCGACAGCAGTTCATTACCCAGCCTTTATTTCACTCTGAACATATGGTCGGAGGCACAATACAGCGGCCGCTCCACATCGTAAGTCATCCTGATTAATGAATCAATACTTCTACCCCCGAGGGAAATCAACAATCATCACTCATAACCTAATCGCCTCGGATGATGCTCCCAACTTTCCTGAACGTACGCTCACAGTCTCCAAGCATCGGACCAAATAACAGTAAGTGAGTAAGCGACATCTTTGGCCATAAAGTGACGAAAGTTCTCCTGGCCTGATAAAACATTCATTTATAACGTCCTGCCGCGCCAAAGGAAAAAGGATTATCTTGTCTTAGGAAGATCCCATGAGGTTGGAGAGGTTAGCAATTTATATCAGCGCCCTTTGGAATGGTCATTGCATCTGTGGATGAATGAGCAGGAGGGAAAGGCCAAGCAATAAGGACCGATAATAAGAATCTACTGCTACCAGCACTGTACTGAAGTAAAACAACAAAGCTTGTCATCCTTTATGGTGAAATTGTGAAATAAAATTTCTGTCACCATCTGATCACCATAGAGTTTAATTTCCTGAAAGACGTTGTGTCATCAGTGGCACTGAGAGATTTTCATATTGCTGTGTTATGTTGTCCGGGTGTGGGAGGGGG
>OOFE01045061.1:0-14511 GCA_900323365.1 Monocentris japonica | reverse complement strand
CGCACCCAGCCAACGGCCCAACCACACCCCCCAGTCTGCCACAATAGGCAATTCTGGATTGTGTAAATGTGCCACAGTAGTTAGCACCAGAGTGTGTGAGGTGGAAAGTGGCAAGAGAACAGATATGTTATTGCCTTCCCTGGCTTTCTGCAGGCGAGCACAGCGCTGGAACATCCCAGATAAGACAGTGAGAGGTGGGAGGTGGGTGGAGCGGTGGGGAGAGTGAAGACAGCCACCTATTTGTCAATGTCCGCATCGCCTCTAGGCTGTAAAGAAGCATGCAGTGTAGCTCTGCATTACCAATGACACCTGGAGTGGGAGCGTCTAGATAAGTGCAATCTCTCCTGTTTCCCCCTCTCGTTCCCATCGACTGCTCATTCCCATTCAGGGGCCTCCCTGCCGGAGTTGGCAACCTTTATCTCACGGAAAATGTGATGTTTTTAATTTCACACACTTATATACACATGCAAGTGTTGGCATTCATTTCTGTGATAACAGTTGCCTCACCGATTGGCTTTTCATACACACAATTGTGCGCTCAAGCAGTTACCACTGAGGTGTCCCGACTTTTCTTTGGCTTTCAGTCACAAATTACTTGTGGAAAACGACTTCCACTGGAGAAGCCATTGAATGAGTCTAACAGCACTGTCCTGCATGTAATGGGTGTGTTTATTCTTGAAGGTGGAAGTACAATTCCCCCTTTTACAATTTCATTGATAAAACCTTGCAAAAAGGAAGAAGCATTATGTTTGATAGTAGCAAAAGCATTGACTGGCACTCAGACCCAACATGGATAAAGGACAAGATTGTTTTCATGGGGCGTCCTGGTGGCTCATACCATGCATACCATGTTACCGCAACATCCTGGGTTCAAATCTGACCTGGGACCCTTGTTGCATGTCACCCCCAACTGTTTCATAATAGCAAAAACACAAAAAAGATTGATTTCACTATTGCCAAATACAAATCCCTGCAATATAATATGAAAAAAACTGTTCCCTATAAATGAAACAAATCCTATATAGGGAACAGTTGCGTTTTAAAGGGAATGTAACCCTGAGAGGGAAAGAATATCAGGACAGTTTCAGCTCCTCAGCTTGTGTTGGTACCTTTCACCACAGCGACCACAGATGGATGCCACACATCTCACCAGGGCTGCTGTTTATTTCCATTCGTTCCTTAAGTGAATACGTTTACACCTCTCCACTCCCAACCGTCAAATCGTCCGCGAGCCTGCGCCCACTGATTCCAACTGCAATATACAAAAACAGCTTACAATTCAAAAGACAATAACAAAAACCTTCTAGCCCTTATTAGCTTCTTTCAGGGAAAATGACAAACAATGTTTTCGTCAATGTCGACACAGAAAGGTAGGCAGCGCAGGATTGTGTTCATAATGACAGAAATGTTTGCTAGTTTGCCGTGGATTGCCTGTTGCTGTGATTACCGCTACACCAGCCGGAATAAGAGGAATGTATCAGGGCCGGCTGCCTGCTCTCTCTCTCTCCCCTCAAGCTTCAGAGGGATTATGAATCTGCTGCTAGCCGTGCCTTCATCACCACCTGTTCCCCAGCGGCTAATGCAGCCAGCGTACCTGATAGCTAGCACAGAGTAGCCTAGCATGCAACAACATTTACCAAACTCCATGCACACAGAATTCCCAACCTGATTTGGCACTAGCCTGTTGTGCAGACTTGATGAAGATGGAGGAAGCAACAAGGCGCCATGAGCTTGTGGCTTGCAGTTTCATAAATACAATTGTTTTTGTTTCTACACTGCAGAAATACATGCACTGATATGAATTAAATGGAATAGACCTCTTGTGAACATAAAGCTTATTGAGATAATACAGATTTAATGTGCTTCTCTGACTGTGAAGTACCACGGGGATTCAACTGAGCCTGATGACCAATGGCATTTGTCTCGATCAGCACAGAATAATAAATGTGTGCATTCATTGACCCCCTTCCATCTCTGCCTCCATTCCTTTCCAATTCCCAGAGCGAAGTTGCCTCTAGTTATTATGATTCAGCGAAACAGTAAATAAAATCTCCTTCCTCAGCCTCTGATGTAAATGACTGTTTAAATGTGGCCATTTGTATAATAGCGGCCGTGCATCAGCTGGCACGCCGTCGGTACCGCTGAATTATGAAGCTGATAAGTGTCATTTCCTATATCTATGATTTAAGCCAAGTAACCCAAACTGTCTTCCTAAATGATCCTGCAGCCTTTCGGTGACAGCTGTGAAGGACAGCTACAGTGTGGTATGGATGATACCAGTAATAAAATTATCCCAAAATATCAGTATTTCTCTGGGGACACGAAACTTGCCATCCCTGCCGCAGAGACGTGGACGTAATGGTGCAAAACAGACATAAAATGTTTCACAAAAAGTCATTTTCTCAGAAATTACAAGGACATCATCCTAGTATACACATTTTAAAGCTGTACATTTTCCCCTTAATGTTGAAGTCTTGCTTTGTTTTAAGTTGCCATTCATATAAACTACAAAAATTTGAGATAGAGCCATTGCTGTTTTTTTTTCTAGTTCCACAAATACTCTTCCATCATTGCTATCCGAAGATCTCATTCCACAGTAACACTCTCTTTTCCTCTGTTGCTGCCTCTCTGATTAGCTGTCAATATGAGGCCCTCTCTCTCTCTCTCTCTCTCTCTCTCTTTCCTCTTCCCGTCTCCCTCTCTCCCTCTCTACTACAAAAACAGCAAGTTTCACAAACCTTCCTGAAAGGTCCTGCAATCTGTCAGTGTGTCCGGTGGCCACGAGGCAGCTGAAATTAGACTTGGGCTAGAATGGGATTGTAGGTCGAAAATTGATAGGGAATGACAGTAAGTGTCTAGAGGGGGAAGTTTTTAGATTGGTTCTCCCTCTTCAGAGCGAGTCGGAGGGAGAGACGGGGTGGAGTTCAATTTTTTGCCTGTTATAGGAGACAAAATCAATTAACGGGCCCATTGTTCCCATAGATTTCCCATTCAGCCTGCTCACTGGGTGAGGATATATGGGCCCACAGTGCAGAATGGGTGATGGCAAAATACATTTTGTGCTCTGTCAGGCTGTACCACTCCCTCACAGATGCTATCTAATGAGTGCAAAAACTGTATCAGTAATGGCCCAGGAACACTATAACTGTATAAAGTCTTTATTTGATAAAGAGTAAAAATACCAGTATGTGATTTGAACACATTACGAGTGCGGGCTTACCGCAACACTACCACTCCTGTAAAAACAATGTCCCTGACAGAAAAAATACAAACCAATCAACGGCAGACCGAGTTCAGCTGCAGTGCAACATTATCGATCGCTTCAAAACATATTTCCTCATGAAGAATGTCACGCTGAATAACAGGAGAAAATGCTGCGTTTAAGGAAAGGCAGAAACACTCCAACAGCAAAGACCACTGGGGCTAAGTATGTTACATTACATTACATTACAGGCATTTAGCAGACGCTTTTATCCAAAGCGACTTACAATAAGTGCATTCAACATAGGTAGGCAAAAGAACTACTAGTCACCAGAAATTGTAAGTGCATTTCCTTCCTAAACAAGCATCTAAGAGCAGAACCAGTGCTAAGGTAAAGTTAGCTACCTACTTTTATTGAAACAAATGAGACAAATAAGTGAAACATATAAGCAAGTGCTAAGAGGAAGGGTCAGGGTAGTGTTTCTTGAAGAGGTGGGTTTTCAGTATGTGAATACGAAGCACATTAAACTGAGGACAAAGGAACAGCCCAAATCAAGAATGTGTTCAATAAAAAGGGGAACGGAAGAATAGTCTGGGTCAGGAATGCGAGCTGCAAGTGCTTTCTTGATGGGAGGCAACAGCCCACATCCTCTTATTTGTTTTGGATTTGGCAACTCAGCCATGGCACCGATTGAATGACTAAATTCAAACAGATGCTCGCTAAAATCATTCAGAGAGCTCATGCTGGGTTAAAAACGTAACGCTTCACAACAGTATTTTGAATGGATTTGAGCGTCAGTATATTCTATTGAGCTGGGTAAGTAAATAGATAAATACATGTTTCATTTTAAAGCTTTCATCCCAAAAGTAATCAGTAATCTTTTTTTTTTTTCCTTTCTTTTGCTGCCCAAGGATGTGCATGAAGAGACCAAAACAAAGCGTGCATGCCTGGGAATAACAGTAGACACTAGTTCATCAATCATAACATTATTTAGCCACATCAACCTCAAAATCTGTACATCATCACCTATTTCTAAGTGTTTTTATACACCTTCACAGGAGGTCAGAGGGTCAGCAACAGAACAGCCTGCCCGGAGCTGCTAGGGATTCGGTGTATTGATCAAGGACGCCAACAGCACCGATGCCCGTCGACCTCAAGTTGAGTCGGTCTGCCTACTCACTACACCACCCTGCTGCTCTCACTCCTCTTGTGACAGCCTAGCCTACACTCTACCAGCCAGACCCCTCTAAAATCCCTGAAAATCAGTCACAGTCAGGGCTATTCCATAGAAAGCTATATGCAGTTGAGCCCCGTAGGCTAATGCGCCCCCTCCCCACCTCCCCCTACACGGCTCCATTTCCCTGTACCCACTTTTATCTAGACTGCATCCCAAGCAGCTTATAAATGAAGTATTTCAAGGATTTATCTTGAATCTACAGTTATAAACTCGGTGTCACACAGACATATTAAAGAAAAGTCTCTTTTACACAGGCATAATTCAATTGCTTCATCTATTTGACGAATTATACCATTTGTATGTTTAAACTCAGCAGAAATATTCACAACTGAAAAAGATTAAAGCTGCATTATGTAACTTTTTAATCTAAAAATACAAGCACCATATCTAGCCTAGTTCATAAAGTGGAGCTGGCCCCTCCCCCTTCTTTGAGCCGCTGTAGATTCGCTCCATTCATGGAGTCGAGTAGGTGCACTGGGTATCCAGTACAAGTTTTTTTCTGCGAGCACATCGAAACTTACGAGCTAAACGCGCTCAGCTCCGAAACAGCAGTGAGCGAGCTAGCAACTCGGCTAAGGCTACAGAGAGCGAGTGAAGCCTTCAAAAATACAAACAGTTACCTACATAGTGCAGGTTTAAGTATCTTGACTGCAAGGGGTGTGTTTCCCTAGGGGTGCAGGGGTTTTTACACAACCTGTGTGTGGTCCTACACACACACACACACACACACACACACACACACACACACACACCAACCGCACACATAATCAAATTGAATCTCTGGTGGGATATTGATCAATGTCTTTGCAGGCATGTTCACAAGGAATGGCCCATATCTGACCTTTCATTCCTAGGGGGACCAGTGAGCTAGTCTGAGTCGGAAGAAATCGAGTTGGTCAAAAAAAAAAAAATCAGCAGTATAGCACAAACAGTATAGCAAAATGGTGGCTGGTTATTTCTTGACTTCACTGTTCTCTATTATGCATTATTAGTTTTTTATCTTCACTGTGGTGTCTGGAGAGCAACCCTCCGAGTCAAATCCCTTGTAAGTGGAAATGCACTCTGATTCTGAGACAAAGGGAGATTTGTTACATCTACAGCATTGTCTAGTGCTTAAACCCTTGCCCTCCTTACTATTGGGTACTTGTGATGTAAGCAATCCTTTTATTTAACCTTATTCTAGTGTTATATTTTTGAGAGATGGAGGGAATTAGCTGACGCCGAAATCATCATGGGCTCCAGTGAAGTGTTAAAAATCTATTCATATCAGGAGGGTGGCAAAGGCAAAACACATCACTCTCACGTACTCATGAAACTGAATGCACATGGCCACACTTTAACATTAAATCATGCACACATCAGAGTACAGATTGCCAAGACAGATTTCATAGAGCTTCTCTCCTTGCATGGGGTACTGGAGTCATTAATAAAAATCAGAGTGCTCATCTCTCGTTCTCCGTCTCACACACACTCATCTTTATGGACCACTGATAGCAAATTCATCAAGCGGCTCGTGACTGCAGTGACGGCTAAGCTCTGACTGATGAAGGCAGTCTGCTGTGGCTGCTCTGTCTGGAAGTGCTTCTCTCTGGATTAGCCAGTCAATTCACATGAGCAGAACAATCTCCCTGCAACGCCTGAGGAGATGACAGGATGACGTCTGATGAAAAAGAAAAAAAAAAATGAAAAAAAATTCAGGGAGCCTACTGCAGTGCTTTGGGGCACTCCATCACTGAAATTGGACCCTAACATTCTGGATTGACAGAGACAGTGATGAAGACTGATATTGGATAATGGATAAAGGGTGCTGGACAGTCCTTTATTGATGAGCAAGCCAGTGTGGAGGGCAAGCCTCAGGTCACCATGGTCTTTAGCCTCACATAACCTCATGATTGTTCTGAAGTTGGAAGATTGTGAAGATGTCATTGAAATTGCTAGCATGAAAGTATGGGAAGAAAGCTGTGTGAATGTAGTTTCTCCTGGCATGGCCTTATGCTTTCAGTGAAGAAATTACATTGAATTTCATAGAAAGATGCTGGTGCCATCTGAAGGTGTGGGAGGCGACCTTAATTCACATCAAAGGCATTTAAAGTATGACATCATTCATGGTATGATTCACTCCCTCCCAGCCAGCCAGCTAGCGACTATCAAGAAATCTACAGTTTAACATCACAGAGTCTAGCACCCCCATGCTAGTAAGCCTATTTCATGCTTCAGGTCCTTGGGATAATGGGGGCTGAACTTGTGTGAGAGTGGGGCAAGAACAGAGCTTGACAGTGAGCGAGAAACTGATCAGTGAGACAGATAGGCGGTTATCTATAAGCCGCATTCCAACACAATCTGGCTCCGTTGCCTTAAAATACTCGATCTTGTCTTTGGATAATATCTGCCACACTGGTCAGGAGTTCTCAGAAAGACTACACCTTCTTTTACACTTCAGGAAGTCTAATTTTACCGAGATAAAAGGAGCATGTGTGAGATGTATAAATCTTAACCATCTCTGTCCGGGTGTCTTTTTTTCCCGAGTTACACAACCAGCTCTCTTTCTTATTCTCCCACAGTCTCAACTTAGCAAGTGACAGCAATCCGTCAAAACAATGCGTTCGTTTTACAGTCTGTCTCCCGTTTATGACGTGTGCAAAGTCACAAACAGTGGGATTACAGTCCCTCCGAGGCTGCAGATGAACAGATACGTTGGGCAGCTTTTTGAGTTCCCTCGTCATGGAGATTAGCAGCAGAATTTCCACGGAGGTGCTGCTCAGGTCATGAGGGATGGACGGGTGGATGGCCGGGAAAAAAAAAAATAAAAAAAATAAACGCATGGATGGGTGGATGGATTGAGCTATTAAAATACAGAGCATATGGAGGAGTCAGGGATGCAAACAAACCAAAACACATAAGAGGAAATGGAAGTGCACGCTGGCACCCATCCTCCTCCATGATCTCTTCATTAGCTGCCTGTTATTTATCATCATCCATATTTCCACCAGTATATTGTACCAGCGGGCATTCGGGTGGCAAATAGATGCTGCTATAAACACAAACCGGGCCATTTCTAGGAACTTGTAAATGCAGAAATGTGCACCATTTGCTCAATTTGGGGGATAACTAATTACTTGTACTTTGCTGTCTGGATATTTACAATGCTGCACCCAGTTGGCACACTAATGAATTGGCGCTTCACTGAGGTACGTCCCAGAGATAGAAGTTCCTGTCCATGATTCTATTCTGGACAGCTTATACCAGACATGATGAGACTGGTAATGGGTTGCATCGGGCCAGGCAGTAATTGCTGCCATGGCTATGGCGGATGAGCTGCACATTCATTTTCTGTTATGATATATAACTGGATATCTGAGTACACCACCTACTAACATTTAGCTTGTTTTAGTTTCACTGGTTTTGCTCTGTTTTCTATTTTATCCTTATTAACACTGGCCTGTTATGGTTACCCTCATTTTCTCTTGGAATTGCTGTTAAGCATATTGCTGATAAATAAAAAAATCTTCAGGGAATAATCCTGTTGCTTATGAGTGGGAAGTGGAAAACAAAGCTACAGTTTCTGACGCAATAGGAACAATAAACAAGGTCTGTTTGTCTCTCTAGGGGAATTTGAAAGAGACGTCCATGCATGTTGTAGGACTACGACCTTATGCCAGCCCCACTTCTCCTCAGGCCTGACGGACCTTCTCTTCCGTTCAAATTCAACCTATCCATCCTATTAGCTGGCTGAACAGATTTGCTAAGACGTGTGTGTGTGTGTGTAGGTGTGCGTGTGTGAGAGCATGCGCAAATGTGCGATTGTTTTTGTGCATGCATAAATGAGTGTGTGTGTGTCTGTGTGTGTTAATGTGCAAGACATGACCTTTGGTGCCAAAGGCTAACTGTGCTGTTATTTATAGGCTGGGCCAAATGGGAGACCAGACACCGTGTCACCATGGATATTTCATCAAGCCCTGCTTGAGTCCACACACAGAGACATACTTTAACACCGGCACACCTCTCTCTCTCTCTGTCTCTCTCTCTCAGTGTGTGTGTGTGTGTACCTGGCCAAGATGATTCCCACGAGTTTGACACTGCAGTACACTCTTCCCCTCCCCCTCAACTCTAACGGTTACTCTCTCTCTCTCACACACACACACACACACACCAATCCCAACCAACAAACATGTCATGCTGCCAACAATCATACCAGAAAACCAAATAATGAACGCCCTAGGGTAACACATGCATTTTTTTGGCAGAAAAATAAAATTATTGGCACTTTGGAAAGTCAAGTCAAGAAAGAAAATGATGATTTAGCAGCAAATTACAGTATAGAGGGGGCAAAACAATCTTGGTAGCCAATTGAGGTACCGTGGGAGAGGCTGGGAATGAAAAATGTAGTTAATGGTTATGGAGACACATTTGTTTCCGACGGAGCTAGTTTTCAAGACGAACAGGTCCTCTGCTGACAGCTCGGTAAATAAAACCTGACTGAAGACTGAAATGTCTATCACTCACAGTTTTGTCATCTGTGTGTATTTGATGAGCCCAGTGGATAGAAATAGCAACAGACATGCTAACAGTGGGATGAATCTGTGACACTGACAAAATAAGTATGTTCATAGAGGTTTTGTTCAGCTAAATGAATCAGCTTTTTGCTTTACAGTAATCATTGCAATGATTAGGGATTGAGATGAAATAGCAGGATAGATACAACACACTGAGGGCTCAAATGAGTCCATTATCACTGAAATACAAAATTGCTCCATGTACTATAACTCATCATTGTTACTTTCCTACCATTACCCTTGACTTGATTGTACAGACAGGCAGCTGATTACGCTTTTACTGGAACTCATTCCAAGTCACACCAGGGAGAGGCCAGCTAGCACCCAGGGGGGCTGCTTGCTGCATTCACCTAGCACCGTCAGTGACAGAAGGCAATTACACACCTAGAACCAGGCTCAGCCGCTCTTCTAATTATACTGTCACACACTAGCTGAGACACACACAAGCTCAGACACGCACATAAACACATGTAGAGATGCACATATATGCATGTACACACACACACACACACACACACACACAGCCCCACCCTAAATCCTCAGTGAGGGTCTGGTCAGTCAGACAGTAATAGGCTGACCAGTGGAAACAGACACCGCGTCCCCCGCCCAGCTCCTGTCTCATAGCCGGGATCAGGTTAGTGACACAACTTATCGCAGGGTTAAGACCACTATGACATCATACACCTCTTCTCACGACGTTGCTTTCTCTGTGATTGGCAGTCCTGAGTAACATGAACGTAACATTAAACATTTTGAGTGTTTTGGGGTGAAGGTGAGGACTTGGGATCGCGGGTGGATTTAGTGCACCGCAGATCAAAACCAGAAAAATAGACATTTATTATGCTTGGATATCATACACGGCAAGTAAGATGATACACCGTTGCCGCTTTGAGATGGTGACAGGCAACAATACCTACATGACCGATGTTGTGCACTCCAGTTTTACAAAGACAGACCACAAAACCCAAGAGGAAATGAGAGATGGAAAGGTGAGTAATTGAGCCCAGTTGCAAATACATAGCCACACCTGGGATAGCAAGGGTTAGGCTGAGACGGCATCCATACCCTTGAGGTATTTGTTTTGCTGTGACATCACTAACTGTGTCACCACCACCACACCTCGGGGGTTAAGCTAGAGAGATTTACATGACCTGCTTGAAAGACGTAGAACTCAGTTTGACCAGTTTCACACCAGAAGTCTGGGTTACTAACATGGCAAAAACACAATATACCTTATTATACTTTGTGTCAGGGCATAGGTTCATATGTGACATCTGTTTCTCAGTGGTTAACTGATAAAGTGAACACTACTGAGTCAAAGTGGGTCTTGTCTGACACGTGTGACCTTTGGCCTCTCCCGTTAGTGCTGTTTGTAGTCCAAGGTTGAAGGACAGGTGCACTAAAAGCATATAGATGAAATATGAGTGTTTCCAAGAAAACAGGACTCCAAGCCTCACAAGAGCAACAGCAAAAAAAAAAACTCCAATTCTCTGGGGGTCATTTCTCTGCTGTTGCAATTTAATGTTTTTAAGTTAAAATAACTTTGAAACCATCTCTGCTAAGGCAGCAACAAATTCTTGTTTGGCTGTAAAACATGGATTCAGGCTAAAATAAAAAAGCCAACAACTCCAAACCAGCGTAGCAACACAAAACCTTCTTTCTGATTCAGACAGTCAAAACCATAAAAACACTGTTGTTTGAAAGTGTTACTGTACAAATCTCTATGAACCACACTGTGACGTATGTATTCACTGACCAGTCGCAACCCCCGCCCCCTCCTCACAAACTCAGTCAGAACAAAACTGCAACAAGCTGCCTGACACCTCTTCCCACAAACAGATCGAAACTGCAAATAGTCAGCTTTCAAATACAGACTCGTGGCCGTATTTGTCTTTTTGGTTCTCTGAAAGTATTTTCAGCAAAACTAAACCATTGCAGTATTAGGTTTAAGAGTAAAATTGACACCAGCACTTTCAATAAATGTCAGTAGGGTAAAGTAACAGCTAGAGGGACTGTTTTGTAGCCAAAAGGTCACAGGTTTGATCCCCCACAACAGCAAATGTGTGTCCATCAACCGCCATTTGTCCAAAAAGCACAGAACCTCCACCTGCTCATTCATTCCCCCTGCCCAGCCTGTCCACTCCCATGTTCATTGTAACAAACAATATGAGGTCAGTGCAGGTTGAAGTCTCCCAGCAACTCGGCACCACAACATGTGACTGACTATCCGACATGACACCTGCCCACACGCTAAATAACAACTCAAATCTCCCCTCCCAGCAGTTTTAACTCAAAACCTCAGACCTCAGTAAAAGTGAGTCAGCCCAAACAAGCCACCTTAGCTTTTTCACTTCAAAAAACCTTTGCAAGTGCAGAACTGAAACTCGCTCCATACTCCGGTCGGTCTGGCAGAGCATGGAGGGGCGGCTGCACTTGTCTTTTCCACTGATCACTCACCAGGTTTTCCCTCCTCCCTGCCTGACTTCATCTCTTCCTCCGAGGGGAGTTTTCCAGAGGATTCCAGGATCTGTCAGGTGTGTGCCAGGGACGTTCACAACAGGAACAACAGGAATTCAAGCAGTCCTCACTCAAATACCGGCCAATTTTATTTTTTCCCACTGAAGTCAGGCTCATTTGAATCCAGGAAATATATCCAGGAGTTGCACCTCTCTCTCTCTCTCTCTCTCTCTCTCTCTCTCTCAGAGTTTACCTGTTCAAGGCGACTCCCACAGGTTTGACAATACAGTACGCTCTTCCCCTCCCCCTCAACTCCAATGGTTTACTAGGTAGGGAGGAGGAGCTGACTGGGGTTGGCTGTCACTACGTTTTCCCACATTACTCAAACACACACACAGACATGCGCACACACACACACACACACACGCACGCACGCCTCCATTAGGGGAGGAGCCCTGTGACGGTGCAGACTCCCAGGCAGGTGAGAGAGTCAGTGTGTGTGTGTGTGTGTCGTCTCACTTTGCACAGCAACAGGTCTGCCAGCTGCTGACTTGCCTGAGGGTCTTTGTAACCTAATACCAATAACACCTACGGCGCTGTGAGAACCTGGAACACCGTCATGATGAACCAGTGCGGTGGGAAATACTTGGAAATGGAATCTGGTCAGAAATTTGTGATGTTTTCTCTTGTTTTTGTCTGCATTTATGCCCGTTGCTGTTCAGTAAAACACGTTGAGGTTAACCTCTTTTGACATGGATAGCTTTCCATCCATCTGATTTTTAGAAACTCGTCCTGGAGTAGAGAAGCCTAAGCCTGCCAATATTGGAGGATTTAGAGCTTCAGCTGTTGGATACAAACAGGATATTGTCCAATCATTCGGTGGATTATTTTACAGCTCCTTTTAAAAAAATTAATAAACCAGAGATGTTTACTTTTTGTTGTAAAAATGACTTTCTTTTTTAAACAGAAGCTTGTCCATTTTTTGTCCTTTTAGTTGAATCAAGTCTTTGTAATTTCTCTGATTGGCACAAAAAGTAAGCAGGCAGACAGATGGGCAGAATCCATGTTTCTGAGGATCTAAATAACTGAATCAATATCAATCACCAGTTCTCACAGTTAAACAATCTGTGTTTGCTTTGTTTGTGTCCCCCACCCTCTCAGTGGCAAACTATTGAAGGCGCAATCTCAGCGAGGGAGAAATCGATGATGCAATCAGACAGAAGTTTGGTTTGATTTTAAACCAAGCTACCCCTAATGAGCCCATCCACTGATAAAGATTTGTTCATCTGGCTGCAAGGACACAGCCAAAAGCTCTTAAGATCCGCATGATGCCGACTAGTAACCATCACAGTACACACACAACACGCAACTCACAATAAGAAGTTTGATGTTTTGATCAAAGATTGCTGCTTTCACACTGTATTTTCCTTTTATCCTTGTATTGATTTAACAATGACACAGTGTGGCCTTCCCACCAATCAGGACAACGTGTTTCATGCTCAACTATGGCATCCTTGGCATCCTTCAGTTTTGTGCACAATAGTTTTAGTGTTGTGTAGTCGAGTGTAGTGTACAAACTCACAAAGCTGCTGCATGTGCATGAAAAAAAAAAACTACTCTTTCAGGTTTTGCCATTGTCTGTGTCAAATGTCCACGTGTGAACATCAACGACTAACGTGAATCAACTCATAAGTATACTCTGTATACTCATCACGGTCGCCATTTTACAACATCTGCACTGCCAGACATATTTCATCCGGCCTCTTCTGCACAGTGAGCCATTTGAGAATCATTCAGTGCACCAGCCCTTTCTTCTAAACAATAACGCCGGCCCAAAGAAAATAAGCTCTTGTTGTCTATTGTGTCTGTGTATAATGGACAAAGTGAGGAAATTGAATACTGCCTGCTCAAAGGGGGGTTTGTGGCCCTAGCGGGGCTCCGTCTCAGCAGCCCCCTCCTCTAAGCTCAACTGATACAGCGCTGATTAAAGCAGGAAATAGAGGCACAACATAATAGCAGCATTCTTGTAGAGCCTGGGCGAGATGAGAGTGAGTGCGAGGCTTTGTGCTGTGTGTGTGTGTGTGTATGTGTGTGTATATGACTCTGCATACAGTTAGGTCCATATATATTTGGACACTGACACACTTTTTGTTATTTTAGCCGTTTACCAAAACATATTCAAGTTACAGTTATATAATAAATATGGGCTTAAAGTGCAGATGCAGACTCTCAGCTTTAATTTGAGGGTCTTCACATCCAAACTGGAGGAAGGGTTTAGGAATTACATCTCTTTAATATGAAGCCCCCTCTTTTTCAAGGGACCAAAAGTAATTGGACAATTGACTCAAAAGCTGTTTCATGGACAGGTGTGGGCTATGTGATTATCCAAGTCTACCATAAAGAGAAGACTTCACGAGAGCAAATACAGAGGCTTCACCACAAGGTGCAAGCCATTCATAAGCCTCAAGAACAGAAAGACCAGATTAGACTTTGCCAAAAAACATCTAAAAAAGCCAGCCCATTTCTGGAACAGCATTCTTTGGACAGATGAAACCAAGATCAACCTGTACCAGAATGATGGGAAGAAAAAAGTATGGAGAAGGCTTGGAACGGCTCATGATTCAAAGCATACCACATCATCTGTAAAACACGGTGGAGGCAGTGTGACGGCATGGACATGCATGGCTTCCAATGGCACTGGGTCGCCAGTGTTTATTGATGATGTGACAGAAGACAGAAGCAGCCGGATGAATTCTGCTCAGATTCAGCCAAATTCAGCAAAGTTGATTGGACGGCGTTTCACAGTACAGATGTACAATGACCCAAAACATACTGCGAAAGCAACCCAGGAGTTTTTTAAGGCAAAGATGTGGAATATTCTGCAATGGCCGAGTCAATCACCTGATCTCAACCCGATTGAGCAGAAAGACCCACTAACAAACAACAACTGAAGACAGCTACAGTGAAGGCCTGGCAAAGCATCACAAAGGAGGAAACCCAGCATTTGGTGATGTCCATGGGTTCCAGACTTCAGGCAGTCATTGCCTGCAAAGGATTCTCGA
>OOFE01045060.1:2988-13790 GCA_900323365.1 Monocentris japonica | reverse complement strand
AAGCAAATGTAGACGCTTTCATGAACTGGCTAGAGGTTGGATCGCTATTGTGTTATAGCATTCAGCACTAGACATTTATTGATATGTCTCAGATTATTACTTGAAGGAACCATGGAAATAAATAAGACACACCCTCAAAAGAAAAACGCCATGTAATCACTAAATCGTGACTTGAAGCTTCACTAGAGTATGGCACTTTCGTCTTGCCCCACCCAAATGTTTTTTTTTTTTACCTTTCACGATGGTCTAAAATGGTCTGTTTTGTGAATGAATGGACTACCACAGTGGAAAAGAAGAATACAGCTTTCCTGATAATGGACCACTCTACCGGGGCAGCACTTAACCCCCGCCCCCATCCCCTCCCATTATTCCCAGTCCTCATCTGCGTGTGTGTGTGTGTTGGAGGTGGCGCTCTGCTGGCTGTGAAGCATATGTCTCTTCTAAGGGTTGGGATTTTCTCCCTCCCTATCCCTTGTTTTTCTCCTTATTGATCCCTTTTCTTGTCACGTATCCAGCCTTGCTTATCCCCCACTCGTACAAACCCCGCCACCCCTCCACTTCATATCCTTCTTTCCCTCCATCCCTCAGCAAATTCCACCTGCCTACTGCCTATCGAGATAGAAATGATCCTAAGCTTTCGCTGCCAATGTAGCGACTGGGGGGAATAAGGACATGAATTTGGGCACATGAGAGTTAGCAGCCTACAAAATATTTCATGGTAGCTTTTGTTGTGGCAGTGCCATAATAAAAGTGATAGTATATCGACATGCGATTCAAATGAAGCGCTAGAATCAGAATTTGTGAATTGGATTTAGTTAGGATGCAGCTAAAGTGAGTTTTCTAACCTTTTGAAGATGCTTGACATTAGAAAGGCCTCTCTAAATGCCTCTCCACTTTCTGTACAAACCAGCTTTGTTATATTATAATTGGAAATAGTAGCTGTAATTATATTTGTTGTCTCTCAGACGCCCCAAATCCACTGGCCTGTTGAAGGGAAAACACAAGGTTTCAAACCCTTGAGACCAATTGGATAATCATGTCTTTAGAATGGCACGTCGATAATGTGTCTATTTTACCAAGCATCTCTTTGACGCTGAAGGTCATCCAGTTCATAATCAATCTCTCGCAGGTGCCGTCGACTGCTAGAAACCCACAGGAGCTTGCCAGAGCAGGTAGTCTGAATCACCTGTGCTGGAGCTCATGTGGTCAAGACCGGGTCAGGGATGTGTCTAGTGGAATTCGCCGATGTTGCATCTGCGTCTGGCGTGGCGGGTCTCCTGGCAGGGGTTCAGCATCAGCTATATTCACGAGAGTTATCTGAAGGAGCTGGTGGAAGCCTACATCTCTGCGAAACCACCACTGGAAGTGTTTTGCTCCAGTATTTCCTGCTGAACATCGTTGACAGCATGGCGTGTCAGTGACATACTTTCCAAAACGCAACCACACATAACCGCACATTTCAGCTCTTGAATTCCATGAAGGAGATCAGCAGCCCAACAACTGCATTTAGAAAGGAGGAGTTTAGAGTTGTCACTAACTCATATTACCGTTATGAGGCTGTTGTTTCACCATCACAGCCCTACTTTTTGCAGATGCATTCTTTAAATTGGTAATCCTTGTTGATTTTGGTGCTAAGCGCTGTGGTGTTTCTGTACTGCACTTCCCAGAGATCACCTGTCAATCAAACAGTGTGTCCAGTACTGTCATGTCTTCTTCCTTGGATTTTCTGTTGATGGAGTTTGAGTTTCTGTAGGTGGCACTCTTTTCTTTGTCTGTTCAGCCATGGTGGTTATCACTGCTCATGCTAACTACCTAGTTCTTCTTCTAGTTATTTCAAACAAGCTGAAAACATAAAACACATCACTTCCTGTCCAAGGTTTTGTGTCTTGGCCCTGTTAATATAGGAGTAAATCATCAGCTATATAAAGGTTCATATGTATGTCATATGGATTTTGTGCAGTATTATTTTACTGACTCTTTATTAATTAACTGAGCTCCTACTAAATAACATGAGTTTTTAATGTGTCTGGAAGCCAAACAATAAATTATCTAACAACGTAAACTATTCAGAAACATTGGGAGAAATTTGCCCTTTTACTGAGTGATCTGAAGGTTGCACAAATATGTATTTTTCAACAATTCGTAAATCCTTCAACAATGTGTGTGCGTAATCTAAACTGCAGAATTGGACGGACTATGAAAGAGGCAGGAGCAAAATCACTGGCAGCTTCTGGCTTGTGGCTCAGTTGGCTAAGCTGCCTACTTTGTGAACGTCTTGAGTTTGAATCCAGCCTGGGACACTTGTCGCTTGTTATCCCCCCCCCAGCCCATCTTTTCTGTCTCCTTTTCACTGTGAACTGTCTAATAAAGCAGAAATGCCAGGAAAATAATCTTTAAAAGGGCGTTTTCCCAGTTATGCAAGAGGAATCATGAGGGATGTTCCCTGGGAAGATGGCATTGGCTCATCTGGGGAAAATGGCACCAGTGGTCACTGATAGCTTGAAAATGAGGTATTAATGAGGTATTTCCAACAGAAATTGGCATAGTATCTGACCAAGAGAATGACATTGTTCCTCACAGAAACTTGGTAATCTGAGGTTTTTTTCAATACTTTGCTTTACTAGAACATTTATTGTTTTCAATGCTTATATCCTCATGGTTGTGCCTGTGCAGTCAAACACCTACAGTACATGGGCTGAACTGGCATTCAGTTACGATGTATTCACTAACTTATTTTCCTTCATGTTGTCTGAAAATCAGACTATACCAACTCATGCAGATTGACCAAAGTTCCTTTTTCAAGAAGTATTTTTTGCCTGTTTAGCAGTGATGAATACACACTCCAGCAGACACGTTGGAGGCTGACAGCTAAACAGTCACACTGGGTAAGCATATTAAAAAAATGACAACTCAACACCAAAGTGGAATATTGCTTTGATCCTGAAAATGATGGCTCATGCCTTGATTCAGATTAGCAAGTGGAACTCTAGGGGATGTGAATGATCATTGATAAAAAAATTTTTTAAAAAGTCCAACAAATATGTGAGATATCGGAGGCCTGGTTGCTGTATTAACAGGCCAATCAGGGAGCCTGTGCTAGAATTGTGGAGTTCAATAATTCAGAGATAAATTACTCCTCAGAGGGGGGACATGAATAATTCAGGATATTATGACTTAAAAGATCTACCAGCTGCATACAGAATGGAGGGGAATGATGATTAATTCAACATCTGGACTAATAGAGTTTCATTCAGAGCATTGATTTACATTGGTGGGTCTCCTCTAGCTGTCTACTTACCT
The DNA here is from genome assembly GCA_900323365.1 of Monocentris japonica. Classification (NCBI taxonomy): domain Eukaryota; kingdom Metazoa; phylum Chordata; class Actinopteri; order Trachichthyiformes; family Monocentridae; genus Monocentris; species Monocentris japonica. The sequence continues at coordinate 10,490 of OOFE01045060.1, read as the reverse complement.
TTCACCTACTTGAAGAACGTAGAAAAGAAAAGGGATTATTTGAAGCTGTAGCCTTTTGCTGACTTTGGGCAAAGTGCCCTTTCACTTGCTGTGCTTTATGCCAGCAGCAAAGAGGAAAACAATTTGGTGAGCTGAAAGTTTGACTTTTTGTGGATAACGGCACAATGCCGGGAGTACAGTCTACTGTTAAGGAGTTGAGATAATTGAAGGGGACGCATATAGTATGGTGTCCCTAATCGCTTCAAAATGTGGGAGAAAGAAATAGTTATAGCCAACTCCGCAAGAGAGCTACTATTTTTGATGTTGTATATCATCAAGGTAAATATGAAGAAGCAGTTTAGAGATGAAAATGTAGACGGAAGGAGAAAGAAGGAGGAGAAATAAGCATAGAGGTTAGAGAAATGGGCTTGTGACCAGAAGGTCACTCATTCAAATCGCCAGACTGACTGGAAAACTGTGGGTGGGGAAAAGTGAATGAGTAGCACTTTCCCCTCACCTGCTGCTCTCTCCCTACCACTTTCAAGATGCCTTTGAACAAGGCTGTTAACCCCCAACTGCTCAGTGGTCAACAAGAAAAGACTGCAGTTGTAATGGTCAGGTCCCAGTGGACGATTGTAGAAGACTGTGGTTGTGATGGTCAGCTCCCAGTGGCCGATAGAAGACTGTGGTTGTGATGGTCAGGTCCCAGTGGCTGATAGTAGAAGACTGTTGTTGCACTGGGCAACTCCCAGTGTAAATGTATGTAACTATATGAATGTAAAGCAGAGTAGTGGTGTAAAACAGCTTGGAGCTCAGTTGGATAAATAAGGTTTAATAAAATAAGTCAGACATTTCTTGAGTTATATAATTAAAACATTTGCCTGGATTGGGTAGTGCGTGTATGAGCACGCTCTCCCTCCATATGAAATTGTGTCACCTTTGGCTTTAATGTTTCTGCAGCTCATATATCAGGACTTTCAGTCAGGGGCGGCGCCACAGCTCTAAAAGTGGCGGGGCCAAATCTGTCTGGTCTAAGGCCACAAACACAGACATAAAGGCAGTGTGGACGTATCCGCCCAGTCGTTTGAGTTGAAATCGAGTTACACATCATCTGTATTAGTCCCTACTTGCATTCTGGCTCTTAGAGATAATTTTGCACTCGCCCATGTTGACAGTTAATGGTTAACTGGTAGTTAACCGGTAAAATGTTTTTATTTCACATCTTAATGCGCACAGCGTGCTGCATCTGACCCACCAATTTAGATGAAAATAGAGCCTGATCATCTGCAAAAACGTGTTCAGCAATGCTGTTTAGGTACTTTCACTACCCTTAACATGACTACGGTATGAACAACATCTGGGAAAGTGCATTACTGTTCAGTGCCATGCATACCAAAATCAATCTCTGAATGTAACCCCTGCCTTGTAAATCAGCCAGGGTGTTGTGAGGTTATGTTTCCTCTACCATCACTAACTGTGTTTTCTTTATTACTCACAAACCACAAGCAGAAATCAAGTGCATAGTCAAAGAAGGAGAAATGGTCTCTTTTCTTTGGACACAAACATATATTCTGTTTAACTGAAGGGCACATAGCAAGAAAACTAGAAAAAGCATCTGCCTTAGGAAATGAACCGGGACAGAAACAACTATGAACAGTACAAGATACATATAGAGTATGTTACATTGGTAGACTGGAAGAAATGCGCCTTCCTGTTACCAAATGCGACAAATGCTATCATCTGCTGCTGCTACCCGCTCTGTCTATTAGACAAAATACTGCTATTACTAATTCATTACCAAAATACATGCCTTTAAGTCACATGAAATGAGTTCAATTAAGTTCTGAAGTACTCCAACAACAGAAAACAGAACATTTGCAAAAACTATTTAAATGCTAAAATTTACTAGCCTGTTCATCATCTTGAGAGGCTGACCTAATGTCACCTTTTCCTGACCAACAGAACACAAATTATTAGCTAACATAGTTGACTGAAGCATTTAGAACCACTGGGCATGTAAGGATATCCTTACAAACCGCTTCATGACCGACAAAAGTGTTGTTTGATTGACTCCTGTTTTCTAGCTAGCTAGCTAACACCACGGGCGGAGTGCGTTAGCTAGCTAATTTTCCCGTAAAGAGCCTCACTCCGTAGCCTAGCAAGCTAACAGCATCTGCCTGTTTTTGAGGACAGCAATAATGTATGCAATCCCAACTATGAAACCAACCAATTCAACCAATTTCAGACACTGCTGGGTCAAATGCCTCCATTGTACAGTCTACTGTGGCCCTGGCCCAGTTTGGCTTAACAATACACGGGTAGAGTGCCAAATAAATTGCTTGCTTATCCAATGACTGGTTAAAACTAGCGATGCATCCAAGCAGCGGGAGAAAAAAAAGTCACTCTCTCGCCCATCTGCTGCGTATTGCACTTGGGTCCTTCATAGGTGTTGTTTCTCCAATCTCTAATACGACTTCTGAGTTCATTAAGCACATTAGTATCACAAATTAACACAGCCAGTATGTGGTATGAAGGCATCGGGGTGATAGCTTTGGGTGTACATGATTTAAAGCCAATTTGTTCAGCTCTGGGGTTGCTGCTGGCATTGTGAGAGGCCAGTTAACGCTTGAAGGGAAAATTCTTGGCTATTATTGGCTTAAGGGTTGACTTCTATCCCACAAAGGGTATTACATGTTTTGTGCAGAAGTTGTTTTGAAATACGCAGGCAGTTATCTGAGCGTGGATGTACATATTGCTGGATGCAGTAGGGAGATTGTTTGGGTTTTTTTTCCCCCCAAAGCAGCACATTTGGTTCGGTCTAATTTATTGATTTTTCAGGGCGGGAGTGAGTCTAAGGGTTGCGTTTGTGTACGAAGGTTCAATTGGCACATTTTGTTTTCTCTCTTGGAAAATCAATGCCCTCCCGTGCCATGCGGTTTGTCACATCCAGAGCTCAGCCAATGATAAAGCACCTTCCCACTTTTCCGAATAGATCGCCTGCTTGTCACCAAGGTCACGCCAAACCACCAACTGCCATCTCTGTGTGTGTGTGTGTGTGTGTGTGTGTACACAACATATGCACAAGTGCAAGTGATTCTGTATGTGTTCTGAAGCTCCAATACCATTTATTTTCACTCATCCTATCTTCTATATCTCTGAATTTTGAACCAGAATTACTTAAAAGACTCTTTCTTTCTGTCATTCACAAGTAGGTCAGTTTCAAAATGACCGCTACGTTCTGACTTGGCTCTTGTTCCATTTTCTCACTGTGCGGTTCGAGGTTGACAGATTTAGTGTGACAGTTTGGTTCAAAACAGATATCCAAAAGACCAGAACTGTACTGAGATTTGTTTGTGTAAGTCGGACTGTTGCAGCAAAGCTACAGTGGCTAAAGGAAGGCATATGAACTCTGTGTTTTTGCCATTTTGAATGAAGATGATCATCTTGTAAATTGAAAAATTAATAAAGAATGATATGGTGTGGCAAACATTGTGAACATTCACAACTTCTTTATGATCTGCTCCATAAAAAACAATATTTAGTAAAAACTCAATAAAGCTACGATACCATGAAAAACAAAAGAAACCATTAGGCATGTGTTACCACGCTTGACCTGCGCAGCTCTGTGGCCACATTTCCACAGTTCAATATTTGTGCTGCTGGCACCAGTTGAGTCAACCAGTTTAGGTGGAACCGGGATCCAGTTTTGAGACGCGGTGGACTGTTTGACGCCGTAGCTGTTGTCAGCTGTTTGACGCCGACTGCTGCTGTCCGCCGCCAAGCGCCACAAACTACAGCTGTCTATTCCAACCCTCCTCCTCCTTTTTCTATTTCTTTTTCCTTCGCACTCTGCAGGTTCATGCCCTCTAGGAGGTGGAATGGAATTTGGTGTTATAAAGTTATAAAATTAAACATTGAATTCATTTTGCAGTGGTATCAAAATTGTGGTTATTGGGACAACACTGGCCCTTTAAACAAAGGAGCGGCTGATGGTTAATTCATCAGTGCTAATTTGCTTGTGAGAGAGAGATTACTTATTGTAGATGTTCAGCATTTCCCTCTGTTGACCTTTCCTCGTGCACGCTCACCACACATTTCCTATTTATTCTGCCTCCCCTCACTTCCAATCTAGAGCATCTCTCCCCCTCCTTCCTTCTCGTACTTACGTCCCGTCATAAGAGTCTGTATAAATTTAGTCTTAGATGTTTATTTTTTTCTTTCTGCATTAGTGTTTTATAATACTGCTCTTTATAGTACATTTTTGCTTTATGGATTTTTTTGACAAGACTTTTGCACAGTACTGTAGATTCTTTTTATTTGAACCTTTATTTATCCAGGGAAAGTCGAGTTCACTTGCTCATTTCACATTCAAACAAGGGCCCTGCCCAGTACAAACAGTCTTCTATTGTTGGCCCCTAAATACCTCCACTGGAGTAGTTGGCTGTTCAGTGCCTTGCTCAAGGGCAACAGAAGTTGTTGAGGGAAGGGAGAGCATGATTCGCTCACTTTCCCCACCCACATTTTCACAGCCAGCCTGGGGAGCAGCCCTGATGTGGAGCAGCTCTAGGACACCGCTGCTCCACATCAGGGCCTGGAGGAGAAGACAAGTTTCCTACGACTTGCGTCTCCTGTGGTTTTTTCCCCGCTGAGTGTTTGCCCTCATACTCTTGACACGCAGTATGCCTCTCTTCTGCACACACCAGAGCCCACCATCAATAGCCGCTGCTCATCTGGAATGATGAGGCAAAAAGGTCTGTGGAATATCTGAGACCCTTGCATTTGCTCGGAAGCCGGCGCTGCTCTGCAATTGTTTTATCAGAGCAAGCTGCGCTCTTAAAGTAACACACAAGGTTGCCCCAGGGTTCACAATACATTCTGCTCACAATAAAGAGGGGTTGGCTTTAGAAGTACGGCGTTCCCAAATTTTTCTTTTCATCGCATTTACTCTTTCCCTCACATCTGGTAAACTTTCGCAGAGGTTGTTTGCCAGTTAAATGTGTCTTGGGAAAGCGTTCCCTCTCTGTTTTCTGCTTCTTTTTTTTCATTTTGTTTATTTGTTTATGCCTTTGTTGTATTTGGTTGGATAAATGCTGTGTATTCGGAAACTACGGTAACTCGAAACTCAACAGAGAAACATGTATTATTGCTTCAATTTGAATTGAATTACCACCCAGCGAGAGATGGTCTGCTAGAGGACGTTAAAGGCCCGGTTTTAGAAATCAGGAAAGCATGGCAGTGGTGGTGCTGGAAGCCAATTTGTGAAATTTTCTCTTGTATCAAGGCTTAACATGGTACCTGGACTTGCTACCTAAGACCAATTAAGCTGGCAAAACCAGCCTATTTCTAACTGAATGTAGCTAATGAAAGTTGTGAAACTATAAATGGGAAGTATAAGAAAAAGGCCACCAGCAAATACATTTTTAAGAGATGTGAAGGCCAACTGTAGCAGATAAGATGGATACTTCCCTGTATTAATTGTATATATTATATGTAATGTATGTATTAAAGAGTGGACATGTAGCACAAAGAAATCATTGCACAGTAAAACTCAGATACTCTCAGATACCCTGCGTGGCTGTTGAAAGAGTCGCATTGGCCGATGCTGGGATCAAATCTTGTAACCTTTTGGGTCATGGGGATATGGAAGCCACCATGCCTTCTTCTTTCTTCTTATTCACTATTTTCCCACCAAATTATTAGCCGACAAATATCAAACATCCTAAGGGTCAGTGCGCAATGAGGCTGAGAGACGGATTCCAAGTACTCGGCTGTTTTTCTCCACAAAACACTCAAGCCCATCTCGACGTTGCATTGCTTCACTGGGGCTTCTCGGATTTGGCCATCTCAGCAAGACCATGGTAGATGCTTTGAGACTGGGCCCTTTTCTCTGTTGTGGCTTCAGGAAAATGTGCTGGTGATGTTTATTTTAGTTTCCCAATCTACAGTGACTGCAGCTTGCGTGTCGCCAGTGGTCTTTGCATATTTGTTTGTTCTGTAACGGTGCCTCAAATCATATTCCTTCATGACTGAAAAACAATTGCGAGCACACCAAACACTGTGGTTTACCTCTGTGTCGCTGAAAATACGAAGCACTTTCTGTGTTGTATTAACAATTTTCCCATTGTTTTTCTCTCCCCATCCCCTGCTCTCCCCTTCCATCCCCTGCTGCCTGGTGATTGGCCAATTGTCCTTGTGTGGCATCACCCCTCCATGTCTACGTAAAGGTGAGAGTTTTGTCTTTCGAAATCACAGCATAGATGTAACACATTTGCATTGAGAAACTCTTGATAACTTGGGGAGGACATGAAACAAAATGATTACCCTTGGGGTGCTGATGTATGGGAGAACTTAACTGCATATCTGAAGGCTTCTTTATTGGAGATAACTGCTTAGTTAAATGGATATATTGCTTAATTAAAGCATGGTCACACGGTATTGCATCAGCTTTGCTGTACATGATTAACTGTCCTCTAAAGCAGGAAGACCAAAGACCCAAGACTCCTGGGAATAATCCTGGGCAAGGTGCCTCTTACTTCACACCAGTACTGTAGTCTAGATCAAACACCAGGACAGACCGGTTAGGTTCTGGAGGCACCGCTTATTAAGAAGGGAAAGCATCCTTAAATGTTGGGGAAGGTTAGAAAGTTAGTCGGTCTCACCCTGAAGATCCACTACAGCCATCAGCCATCAAGGGAATGCTTCCTTTGAAACCAATGAAAGCTGCTCTACTGCTGGTGTTGCGTTGGCATTGCATTGACGTCATGTTGGCTTTGCGTTGCTGTTGCGTTGGCATTGCGTTGCCATTGCCTTGGCATTGCGTCGCGTTTGATAGAAGCATCCATGCTCAAAAATCTCAGATCCATTCAATTACTCTTGTGGTGCAAATGTATGGGAAAAATTTACTGTGTATGTGAATAATGTACCTTTTTTGGTACCTTTTACCTCTTTGATTTTGGTTCTTTTTCGAAGATAGGGTTCAGTTAAATGGTACACTATTTAATGTAAGAATCCCCATGGTGTTGTCACATCAGCCTTGGTGAACAAGATTAACTGTCCTCTAAAGCAGGAAACCAGAGAACCAAGACTCCTGGGAGTAATCCTGGGCACTGTCATAGTCTCCTTGCTCCTCTTTTTCTTATTCGTTCTCCATGGAGCTCTACATCTGTCACAGATCACAAGGCAGGACAAAAGGACTCTTCTCTTTTGTTTCTAGCTATGAAAGGAAATGAACGTGTTACAAGGAATGCTAAGACAGACCAAACTGCCCCAGCAAATAACACAGCGGCACATGTGAATGCTGAAATCCATTGTGATATCCTTTTTAAGATAACATTTTTAGCACTGACCCGCTACATATCTGGCGTAATTCAATAATTTACGGTTGAGAATGACAGGAAGTTGTAAACAAAGCAACTCAAGCACGAACTACCTCTGCCAAGTACTCCACTCCTCCGCTGACTACAAGAAAACATTTGGAAAGTAACCTTTTGTAGTTGCCAGAATCGCACCATTTTAAGTGTATT
>OOFE01045059.1:0-30640 GCA_900323365.1 Monocentris japonica | reverse complement strand
TAATCATTGATCTTCAACATTCTCCACCTCTAAATTTAAAATTTCAAGTTCTAAATGAAAACTACTCATTGGGGGTGCATTTCAAAAAAACTTTTTTTTTTAATTTAAATTTTAGTTTTGAAAAGAAATTCATACATAGGGATCAACTTCACTATTTATATTTGTCTAAGAAACTAATTTCAAGCATTTAAGCATCAGCCTTTAGATCAAAATGTCTTTAAGATCATGAGAAACAGTCAGGTGTGTCCAAACTTTTGACTGGTACTGTAGATAAAGCATCACTGGAGATGTAATCACCCACAACACTCCATGATTCCTGCAGATTCTCAGAAGGTTCAAGGCTGCTGATTTCACTGATGCCTTTGGGTGCAACTTTTGGCCCAGAGAAGTCCTCCCCCACAATGTGAAAGTAACTACGGTTGGTAATGCTCGTTATTTGCTGAAGAACTGGCGTCTCCCATAGCACAGCGGTTGACTGTGGACAGTAGTCTGTTTGGGGTGGCATGCAAATGGGTGAGAAGGAGGGGAAAGTAGAGGAGGACTGGGAGGCAGAGAAGGATGGTAGGTGCAGGAGCTCAGGGTCTATCAGAGTGGCTGTTTCAGACATAGGAGGTCTGGTATTTAGTATCTCAATGTCACAGCTGGCACACTCTTCCACTGTCTCTGACTGTAGCCTCTCACTGGTCTGCACATAGAAATAGAGAGAACATGATACTGTAAAGTCAAAGCGATACAAATGGGTTTATATATGAAGAGGCTCTTACAACATTTCTTACACCTACTATTGAGTAGTCCTATTTACTGCACCAATTTTGAAAACTGTGTGAATGGAAAATTAACTGAAAGTGTCTGATGTTTTAGTTACTTTTGCATATAAAAAACAGTTAATCTGCAGAATACACCATGAAATAAAATTATTTGAAGAGTGAAATTAAACAATTATGGAACCCAAAAAGATGCCAGTGTGATCTGCTAGATTTCAAGGGCAGTTGAATATGTTGAACCACTTGGAACCAGCCTTTATGAAATTTCTATGCTAAAAATGAACTGCAAAAACACTTCCTGAAACCACCGTGGAGGCAGGACATTGTGGTTTATGTTGTAGATTGTATCTAATTCCGTTGAAATCTTCATGTTCTCTTTCAAAGAACTGTGCACATACTGAAACATGTCTAGTATGGTTCTCACACAGTAGATACTCCTGTGATGGCAAGACCAATTCAGTGGTATGTATGTCCATACCTCATGAAGGAAGTTGTCTAGCTCAATAGTTTTGATGTTCATACCAGCAGGATAAACAAAAATGCCCTTCAGCCCACTCGTCAGCCTAGAAGAGAAGAAGCAATATGGGACAAAGAAGCAGAGGGAAAAGAAAAGATACAGATCCTCCTAAGCAGGATCAATGTGGAACCAAGACTCATGCATGGAGTTGCTCACGTTTTCCTTTGAGGCCACAGGAGCATGGCACAGCCCAACAGCAATAGGAGAGGAGTCAATATCTTAGCCCACTGAAAGGAGTCTACAAGAAGAAACAGCAGATGGACAACACAGATTAACATTCCTTCAATTATTAGAATTTAATTCTCATAATTCAAAACTGTATTGTATATTTTGTGAATTTATAGCTGTTTCTCACAGCATAAGACAGACAGTGTAAAGTGCATTAAACTGGCCCATGTGGTTAAAGGAATAGTTCACCCCAAAATGAAGATTCAGTCATTATCTACTCAACCCCATGTCAGCCAAAACTCCACTGACATTCAATGCACAAACAATTGCACTGTGGGTCAAATAGTCCTATATTTACCCTGTTACCTGCTACATTGTTCTCTCTGACAACCGTTTGGTCAACCGTTTGCTGCATGAGCTGTTTGAAGAAATCTGATGGATTTGACGGACATTTAATGCTTTTTTTTTTTGGAGCTGTAAAAAATGGGCCCCTTAACTTCAATATTTTGGGAGAAGGCTGAGATGGCACTGTGGGGGTTAACTTGCCGTGTGTTTGGTTTTTGTATGAACGGAATTGGAGTTTTGACTGACATGGGGGTGAGTAGATAGTGACAGAATTTTCGTTTTGGGGTGAACTATCATCCTATTCCTACACTGGGTGTGTGGAGCTCACTGTTGGCTTTGGTCCTGATGGTGATCTTGGTTGCTGGACCAGGTCCTGCCTTAGTGAGAGCGCTCAGACAGAAAGTGTACTCCTGGTTCTCTTGCAGATCCTCTATAGTCACAGACTTCCTCCGGGGGTCTGCCACTGACACATTCAATAAATCTGCACACAGGATTACAAATGCCTTGTGTCATATTCTTAAACTCCATATGGGTGATGTTTATCAGCAATCATAGCTGATAGCTTGCCATTTTTCAAAGTTATCAAGTAAACCCAATCAATCAATCAATCAATCAATTAAATGGTTGTAAGTTAGGTTTTCTTTTCATGCAGTACATGAGGAGCAGCAATGTTTACATTCTGTATGTTGAATTAGCAGCAGATTCTGTAGTAAGAGATTCATGTACAGCAAAATCATCAGTGTTAATTCAACTCTATAGAAAATGTAACTATAAAAATCAGCACTATGCCAGTGTTTCTATAAGTCCACACCTATCAGAGATGATTTAACACTTTCAGATGACAGGGCTACACTTGTCAACTCTAAATAATGTTCACTGAAAAAATCAGCACTTATTAACACTGGAAAATTTGCCATGCACCCACTTGGCGACCTCTCCCATTCTTCTTCCTGCACTGTAACCAGGTAACCGATGATGAACCCTGGATGAGCCTGATCGTCCTCATTGTAACGCCACTCCAGTGTCACAGAGGAGGAAGTACTTCTGACCGGTTCAACCAGACTGGGGGTTTGTATAGATTCTGAGGGGAGGCAGGTGGTTTTAAGGGAGGAGGACAGAGAAAGAGAGTGAGCTAAACTTTTTGCGTTTCGTGGTATTGTGTAGTTTGCCTTCTCTCTTGCCTTCTTAATCAACTTCACTGCATTCTGGCAAGCAGGAAAGATTGTGTATATCTGTGTGCATCTGGCACTTATCTGTCTCTCATCCTGTGTATCTGACACCTTGGTTTAGTGATAACCAGTCATAACCCAGTCCCCCATGTTCTTGTGAGCACTTCTAAAATGCAGGCATTGCTTGCAAACACCAACCACAAACACACACACACACACACACACATTTTTTTTACTTGTGAAGACCTTTATTGACTACATTCATTTCCTAACCTTAACTCTTACCCTAAATCCCATCCTAATTCTACAAGCCCAAACCCTAAACTAGCCCCATGAAGAAGTGAAGACAGTCTCCTCATCTTTCTGTCCTTGTGAGGACATTTGGTCATCATAAGTAAACAAACACACACATGCACACACCTACACACACATTTTGCAACTCAAAAGTCAGCAATAACACTCACTGAGCTCCTGTGAGTATCCAGTCTGTATCTCCAGTAGTCTGTGTCCATTTTCCATGCACCCATAGATATTAAATTTGTACCTATAACTTGCTTTGAAATTCCCTGTAAAATCACAGATTATGACAATTAATACCAAAACAAATCACTGCTGTCTAAAAAGCTGCATCTACAGTGGAGATACTGAAGAAGAAATCCAAGCCAGTTTTATTTCTTCATCAGAATCAGTGTTGAATATGACAACTTACGGGCAGGTAGGAACAAGGTGTTGTTTTTTGCTGGCACCTTCATCCATTGCAGAGCACAGGGAGTTGCTGTTCCCAGACTGCACCACTCCACAGTATACCCACAGGTAGCCGTGTCCTGCTCAGCCCAGGACAGGTGGAAACCCCCAGCTGTGCTGCCACTCACACGCTGCTCTCGCAGGAGCTTTTCTGGTCATAAGAGAGACATAAGATTCAGTCTCAACTCATAGATAACCATATGCCAACCCCTTGAATGCAATGGGTCAGATAATGGCTGAGAAGACAAAGCAGGATGCAGCACTACATCCCATATGAGAAGCTTTACATGCGAGCTGCTCACCTCTGTCTTCCATCTGTGGGATGGTGATGTGAGCTGGAACGGAGGAGCCATGCTTGAGGACAGCCTGGACAGTGACGTCACACTGCCCTGCACCAATGGAGATGTCTGTCTGGGTTTGTCCACTGTGCTTAGTGCCGTTTTGGCCTCCCTGTGACCACTGTACTTTGTAGCCCTGGAGTAGAACTGGTGCTCCCGAGCCAGCAACATGCTGAGAATGAAAGATGGTAATGTGGTTGTGTGGGTGTGGTATAGATGTTCTTAGCAAAGTTGGTTTTTTTACAGTAGTCCAACCTTACTTCTTACACTGAAGAAGACAATATGGAGCTGTTGCATCGCATTGCAACACATTTGGGGCAAAGTAGACAAGCTTTAGAGTCTCACCGGAGTCCACAACAGGGTAACTATACGGAGGTTATGGGAGTAGGGCAGCTGCTTTACTGTCCTCCATATGTCCAAAGTCACTAACGGATCTAAGGAGAGCACACAAAGATTATTTCTTGAGGGCAACATTGACAGCAGCCAATTGAGTCTCGTAATGAGCTTATAGTCCAACAAGGTATATTCTTCATAGTATGCACCAGGACCGAAGAACTCAAGACCGGCCTTGGACCCGTTTCAAAATATAGAAAAGGGTAATTTTATTGATGTTTGGTTTATTTTATGGTCCTTCAGTTCATATGCATTGATTAGTTGTTCAGATGTTCAATGTATGCTACAAATTTGCAGATAGAGCTAGATCTCTGTTCATCCTTAAGAAACTCCTTAATCATTATTTTTACATTTGTAAAAAGTTTTTAGTTTATTGCCTATTTTGGTCTTGGTCTTCAATTGGACTTGATTTGCTCTGGTCTCAGGGGTCTCTGGTCTCAGTCTTGACTCAACCAGGTCTTGGAATTGACTGGATGGTCTCTGGTATGCACCATACCATCCTGTTAATTTGTAACGTTGTGACATTTTGACTGAAAGTCTGGCACTCACAGGTAGTAAAGAATCTGTGTGGTGCCCAGTCTCCCCAGAGCTTGCCCTTGACAGCGCAGCATACCCTGGTAGAGTAGTGGGTGTTGGGAAGCAGATGCTCCAGCTTGACTTCACAATAACCACTCACACTCTGACAGGTCACCTGATACAAAACACATACCACAAAACAGTCCAACTTCTTATTCTGTTGTAATAATATTATAGTTACACCACATTAAACTCACCATGGCGGTGCTCTCTGGGTTTGTAACAACCTGGCAGAGGAGGACCAGTCTAGACAGATTCCCCAGTATGATCCAGGATATTGTGGTGTCCGTCACCCCTGGCCGCACTCTGTCCCACTGTACGGCAGGAAACACTGAAGACAATACACACATTAAAATTCTTCAGGGGCAATGCATTTAGACATTGAGACAACACAATGAGTGAACCACAAACAATTTCACTTGATCGTGCAAATAAACCGCTGTGTTACTAGACTGCCTCACTGCCATGGTCAGAAATGAGTTTTTGGAATATACAGTATTTACTGTATAGTAGGAAGGACATGTTACTTGAGGATGTAGGAAACAATACCATAAAAGTGTGCAGTTGCACATATACACACAATCCCAGCTATATTCTGCTCAGAATGTTGTTTCACCTCTGACCTCTGTCAGAGATGTTGAAGCTGTAGCTCTCTCTCTCCTTTCCCAGCTGGTTTTTCACCACCACCGAGATGTTGTATTCTTCAAGATGTGGGACAGCCGGGAAACTACAGGACGACTCAGCGCACTGGATTTGGCCAAAGTTTCTGTGTATTCGAAGGCAAAGAGGGGAAAGAGAAAATGACTCATGGTGACTATCTGTACAGGATTGGTCTTGGAGCGAAACTTGGTTGATTACTCTACATGAGGTTGTTTTTTAATCTGTAAAGTAACAACACGAGGCTGGCCTTGAGTATGAATTCAAATGAGTTTATAGAAGTAGTGCAAAACCGGGAAAAGGAAAGGGGGGGGGCAAGGTTAGGCCCGGGTTAAGGCCAAGAATAGGACATTTCCCCAAATCCATTAAAATCATCTACACGATAAAATGGTGATAACAATTACATAATCATTGCTTTCTTTTATAATGGATAAGTTTGTTTTAAACAAATAAACTAATAAATAAATGCCTGTGACAAACCAATGAAAAGGCATCATGTATATCTGGTTACATATGCTTACTCAATGTGGAGGGTGTGATTTCGTCTGTACGGACCAAACAGGTTTGATTTTCTGCCAGGAGTCCAGGTGCAGGTGACAGTTGTCAAGTCTGAAGTCTTACAGCTGAGGTTCCTGGGCTTCTGGGGTGGAACTGGACACACACCACACACACACACACACACACACACAAGTATACAGTAAACATAAGGCCAAATGCATACATACAATACACACGTAAATACATGCATGCACATATGTGGGCATACACACACACACACACACACACACATATGTAAAAGTTCTATGAAAAGTACTCACAGCTGATGTAGTTGAAGCAGTTTTGGGTCATGTCTGTAGCCGTACAACTGAGTGACACCCCGGTAATGACTCTCCTTGGGATAGTCAGGTTGTTTACAGTGATGGCCTTGACTCTGTCTCCAATGCTGATCAGGGGGTATTGGGTGCCACTGAAGGCCATGCTGGTGATCTGGACTCCTCTTGGTGGGATGCAGCAGAGCATGGCACTGCTGCCCTCCCTCAGCACACGCTGAAAGGGAAACATCTTGGTGATTTTCCCTGCGTCCACTAAGTCCTGGGCTCCTGTAGGGGAAAGGAGTAGATTTATAGTATAGCCTGGTGAGCCTGGTAAGATCCTGTAGAAGTAAATATCCTCTATTATACTGAGAATGAGAAGAGTTGTGTTTGGATAATGCCTCTAAATGAAATCTTAGTATGAATTCAATTATTAGTATCCAAGTTTACCATCCAAGCTTATTGTGGCATAACAAGACCATCAAGCACAAATGTTGTGCGTCATTGCAACAGGCTGAGTTGCACAATATTGATAAAAGATTAGTGAAGGAGAAGAGAAAAAGGATGGAGGCCTCACTCCTGCTGAGAAAATAGTCACACTAATCTACTCTTATGATCTGACACAACAAACAGCCCTAGGTTTTGTATGTATTTGGACGCGTTTTACTCACATAAATGGACTATTACATCACCATCTCACCATTGTTGGTCATCCACTCGCTCCATGGGCTTGGGATGGACTGGTTATAGAAACGCCGTATCCTGACTGAGTGACTGGCACATTCCAGAGGCAGAGTAGAGGTCCATGTCCACGTGTACACATCTGAACCCACAGGGTGCACACTCACATTAGTCTAGATGACAACAATGGGGAAAAATAATAAATAAAATAAAAAATTAATCACATTAGACAGGCAGTACATACATACAGTACATAGAGCCATAGCCCATAACCGGCATGGCATCTAAACAACAAATCTTATAATACTCACATTGTAAATAATGGTCAGAGTTTCAGTGCGTCCAATCTGGATTTCATAATTGTAACTTGTTTCCAGTAGACCACTACGGTCGACCAGCCATCTCACCACAAGGCTTTGCTTTTCATTGATAGCTTGCAGATGACTAATGCTTGGTCTAGGGGGCTTCCAATCTAACCAGTGAACACAGCAACACACAGCTTTAAGTGCTCAATCACTTTTTATGGTCACTAAAATGAGAGGAGATGAAAATCAAAAATAAAGTGGGTGGAAATACAGAAAGTTACAGGAGTCTTTCAAGCATGAGAATGGAGCTTTAAATGCCCCTGAGGGAATCTGTCCTCCACATAAATGGATCTAACTTACCAGCTTCCATGCAGCATCCACTGTGATCCTCAGGCAATGTTAGGAACAGCACAAGCAGGTTAAATAACAAGGGTTTCCTCAAACCCATATCCTTCATACTCCTAGATGTTTCAAAAGAGAAATGTTCATAGTGACACTAAAAAGCGGTTGAAATTCTGGACATGCAGCCTTGCACGCCAACTGAAAATCTTCTTAGTCACTGCTAGTTGGTTACTGGCAGCCTGGCCACGGGTGTTGAGTAATAATGGAAACAAGGGAGGAGTATAGGCTGATGTTGCTGTGATGCGGCATCTATGGTGGTATATGTACTGGGTATGTATTTTATGACCACTACAATTCAGAATCTAGTAAAAGCACGTGGAAACACAAATGTTTGCAACAAGATTTTTATATGTAGTACAATACTGTTATTATGGCACTTGGCACAATTTTGATTATAGAGATTACAAGGGACAACACACAAAATATTAATGTTGACAGTGCATGAAGCAATTTACACAAAATAAATAACCAACTTGTCAGAAAAGGAGATAAACAGAAAACAATGCCGTAGTCTTTCTTTACAGGAATCACTTACAGTATTGGATAGATAGATTTTTGGCACTTATGTGAGGAAAAAAAAAAATACAAATATGAGTCCCTCTTCAAACGTGTGTGCATAGGTAGCCTTTCCATAAAACTATATATATATATTTAATATTTATACAATAATGTCAGTATATTTTATGTCTTCTGGATGCTCACGGTCCCTCTTCTATCCCACGGGTTTCAAATAAGCTGGCAAGTACATAACCATCATACTGTAGGAGAGTGATTTGAGCTGCACACAGTGTTGGGTTGTTGTAGGTCTAAACTGCCTCGTTACCTTTCAGTGCTCATGGGGAAATAATGTCATTGCTAATTCTTCTGTCCTGATTTCCTGGTTCTTTTAGTCCCCAATGTTTAGAGCACATAGGTAACTCTACCATCAAACAAGTGCAACGGTAATGGAAAAGGGCAGTGCAAGTAGAAATATTGATTTCACAAGGTGAAAGCTGATTTACAAAGAGCTTTTTTTTGATAAAAAAGGCACATTGATTTGATCGGGACAGAGTGATAAACAGCCACATAAACTGATAAAGGCACATATTTGAAAATATTTCCTTCCTTCACCTTTTCCCTCATCTGATTATACAGGTTTTTAAAGATAAAAACACAACAGTATTTTCTTGGAGAAAACATACATACTTCAGATTATATCCATCACATTTAGATGGATGTGCATGTAAAAACACACGCATGCACGCACGCACGCACGCACACACACACACACACGCACACACACACAGCACACAGGACACACACACACAGCCTAATTCTGGCATCGACCAACTAAAATTGAACAAGTATATTATTCTTGGTCCAGTTCTGGGTAGGAGAGCTTGCATTGCTCATTTCTCTTTTCTCAGATTCTCAGAGATAAACAATGTTCTCCTCTCCTCCCTCCTCTCCATTCTGTCCTTCCAGAGAGAGGTAAGCCTGTGGGGTAAGGAGGGGGGTAAGGGAGGCAGACGGGGGGTAGTCGTCCTCATACAGCCCTAGACCAGTGATCCCTGACCTCCATGGTCCAAGGGAAAACCTGTCCATTGGTGGGCTGAAGTCTGCTGGAAGAAAAACATGAAGACAAACAAGACAAAGATTATGCTGCAGGATTGGGTTGAAAAATGCAAGTTAAGTTATTGTTTTCATGTACAATATGAATCAATTTGTTCACTGTCCCTGAATATATTTTGAAAGCAAACTTGAAAGTCTCCGTAAGTAAACTTACTGTTGTTGGTCCTCTGTGGTTGTGTGGTGCCCACACTGCTGAAGGGGTGGACAGAGTCGTTCATTGGCCGGGGGCAGCCGTGGCTGTTACTGTAGTTTGGGTATGGTAGACCGGCTGCAGGCGGTTTGCTGTGTGCCTGGCTTAGCAGGGTGTTGAGGCTGTTATAGAGGCTGGGGCTGAGGCCGAGGTTAGCGGAGTGACTGGGGCTGTGGAGGGGGCTGTCCTGGTTCTTCCTCAGTCCAGAATGGAGACGCTGGTGCTGGTTGTTGTTGTGGTGGTGGAGGTGATTCTGCTGGAGGGAGTGGAGCAAAGCCGACTCATTCTCATACATTGAACAATTACCATCCAGGCTGCCTGAGCGACTGTGGCTGGATACCTGAGAGGTGGAAAAAAGCAGAGAGGTGAAATAGGAGAAGCACAGAAACACACATTCTGGGAAATGAGTACACCTACAGTATACAGTATATATATCAGGGTTAGACTGATATATCATTATTATTGGCCTTTCATTAAATATCAGATATTGGCCAGTCAATGTCATCCACTGCCAACATGATAGGATAGTGGTTTGTCCCTGACCACAGCTATATGAAAACAGTCTGGAATTAAAAGAATTACAATGGAGGGTTTCAGTGTCCCGTGATCTAAAGGCTTTTCCACCTTGACAAGAATACAATCAAATCCTTGTAATTTTTTGACAGCGCAGCAAAAACCCTTTTCAAATCCTAATATATATTATCCTCTACTTGATTTTTAAACACGTTTTTTTACTTCTCAGATTCTGCTCTCACGTATTCCCTCTTTCTGCACCCTTTTACCCTTTTTCTCTTCCTCCATTAACATCAGTTTCTTCATCTCTCCACCGTCTGTGTCTCCTACCTTGTATCCATCCAGTGGAATCATAACTGGGAGGCTGCTCTGGCGGCTGTGTCTCCAACTCTGAAGCAGCCTCTGCTGGGCTTCAATCCTTTCCTTTTCCCGCTCCACATTCCTCTGGCCCTCCTTAAGTCTGTCTAGATTGTGCTGGTACTCCAGCAGCTGGGCCTCCAGCTCCTCTCGTTCGCAACGCAGCCTCTCTGCCTCCAGGAGGCACTGTTGCTCACGTTGCTCCAGCAGACTCTCCTGCTCACTCTGTGAGAAGGTTTAGGGAGATATGTTTGCACATCAGGCAGTTCAGGCCATGAACTTGTTGCATTCAGCTGTGGGTTATGCAGGTGGAGAGAGCGATAGCAATAGTGGGGGCGAGAGTTTTCCCAGTCATGAAAAAGTGAGAGTCATTACTCAAAACACATGTGTTGTGGCAGCATTGCATTATGGTCTACTGAGGCGACTGAGGGGCTGACGCCAAAACCTGACATTTACTGTTGATGGAAAGTGAGAAGAATACACCACTAAACAACAAAATGAGCCTGGAAATGCAAGGTACGATCATCTTGCTGTTTTGTTAAAGTCAGTTAGGGTGGATGGACTGTTGTTTTCTATTCATTATTCTTTTACTTCCATACAGTAAGTGTATGTGTCAACTTTGGCATGATTTTTCACCAGAAACAAGTCTGAATCTGATGTGACAGATTTTCTGTTTGGCCAAGGCCTCAGTGCGGATAATGCCCACAACATTATTTTTTTTGTGTAGCATTCAACATTTATGTAGCACCCAATCGCCAGGGGAAGAGGCTACCTTTACTGGACAGCACAAAGAGAGAGACAGGAAAGACAAGGCAGGCAGGCAGGCAAAGGCAAGTACATGCAACTCAGGTCATCAGTCATATCGTCTATGCTGCGAGCGCATGGCACCTCAGTCTGCCGTAATACCCGTGACACGATGGGTACATTATTAAGACTGTGCTGTGAATGAAGCTTACCTGTTGTTTCTCCCTGGCCAGACACTCTTTGTCCCAGCGCTGCTGCTCCTGTTTCAGTTTTGTGTGGAGTTTCTGGACCCCATCCACTTCCTCTCTCTTCCTCTCTGCTTCCTCTCTCCTTTTATCAAGACTCCTCTGCTTCTCCTGCTCCTGGATGACAAGGGAAACAAAGGACTTTAGCTTAAAATTATTTCAAGTGGTGTTGGTAGAAGTCTGGTATAGGTTTAGTGATAAAACAGATCAGCACAACTATAATAAATATACATATAAAAAATTCAGTAGTTAATGTGTGTACCAGGTTGTTTTGGAGAGAAGCGGAGGTGCGGGCCTGTGGACGTTCTCCCTCCAGAAGGAGTTTCTGAACCTCGTAGCAACTGTCCTGGAGGGTAACAGCAGCCTGCAAACACCAGGGGGAGACAGCTGATCACACTACGCGTACA
Source organism: Monocentris japonica (assembly GCA_900323365.1). Taxonomy (NCBI): domain Eukaryota; kingdom Metazoa; phylum Chordata; class Actinopteri; order Trachichthyiformes; family Monocentridae; genus Monocentris; species Monocentris japonica. The sequence continues at coordinate 18,702 of OOFE01045059.1, read as the reverse complement.
GCCTGTATAACCTGAATAACCAAGGCTATACTGGAGTCAGTCAGTCATTGTTATCAGCCATTTATATTTGAAGTTTACCCTCCCCATTCAAAATGTTAACCATGGAATATGCCGAAGATGGGTCAAGCCAAATATTCATGTAATCATATGGGTGACTGCAGATATTTGTGTGACGTTTCTCACCTGCAGACTGTAGAGAAGCTGAGTGAGACTCTGGACGCTCTCTGCCACCTACAGGAGACTGTGTTATTACAGGGGAACAGTAATGTACATCCAATTTTATCTATCAATCATATCATCATAAGGAACTACAGTAGTTGAACCTTTAACTGTGTCCCGTTGGCGTCGCCTCTTCTCAGCTCTGAGCTCCACAGCACGCCATCCGGCCCTGTCCACTCACTGTCTGATACAAGAGAGGTGGAGCTCACGCTGAGCGTGCTCAGATAATCCGCTACAGAAACAAGGAAAGAAGGAAGGAAGTTCATTCAAATCAGCAAAATGTCACATGGTATGTGGGCAACATATCTGACTAGAGGATTTCAGATATAACAGACCTGCCCTCAAATTGACTGTATCTATCTGTAACTCACGTTCAGAGGGAGACTCCTGGATGCTGCCATGGCTGTTGTAGCTGCAGCACTCTGGTCCTTGGACAGGGGAGCTCTGGCTGTGCACAGAAAGGGCCTCGTGAGCCTGCAGGATGGTGATCAACTTCTCCGCTGCAGAAGAAGCAAGCATCTCTCAATATTCTGTTGTGTCAGCAAGCACAGATCCCAAATGTCTAGAAACGTAATTCTAACTGAACTAAAAGATTAATGGTTTGATTATTGTTAAATATCTGCAACATGGACAGCATGGGCACTATATATATCAATTGTTAAGTACATCATGTCACCTTTTTGATCCTGCACTTTTTTTTGTTTCTTGTAGTATTGTGTGTTTTTGATATTTGCACAGTAATTTTGTTTAGATTATTTTCTATATTTTCTTTAGCATAAATATGTAAGTATTGATTTTGTTGTGCTTCTTTTTTCCTAATAAAGACAAATGCTGGAAATAACAATCTATTTTTATTTGTCACAATATTGTTGTGCATTGAAAAAGGTGCACTTAAGTTGTGGATTTAAAATGAACTCTGTGGACTCCCTCAAGCCCTTTAGGCTCATGTAGCCATTCAGTGCCCATCCAGCCTCTTCCTCACCTTCTCTTACAGCGTCTGTTAGCAGGGTGGAAGCCTGTCGTGGCATCTCGCCGTCAGTGTCCGGTTGGACCAGGAGATGGCGCTGTGGTAAGGGTTCTGGTGAATGGAGGGTTAACTCCGTAAGCTCAGCATACAGCTGTAACTTCTCCTCCAGGCTGCTGCAGATGCTCTGGTCCTGACCCATTAGAGTCTCTACACAAAGAGAAAACACACGATTGCCAAATACATATTTTATGTTGTTTAACGTTCTGTCAGATATAAATCATCATTTCATAATTACACAAACTCACTGAGGTATACGCACATGGAATAGCTACATAATGGGTAAGGATAGGTCATCATGTATCCTATACATGTGTTTGTAGATAAACTGATCTTTTTTCTGACCTTGGAACTTGTGGATCTTCTGAACTCTAGCCTCCGCTACTCGCCTGGCCTCCTCCGACTCAGCACTACGCTCCTCCTCCTCCTCCTCTTCAGGACAACTGCCATGCAGACCAGGGGGTGAGATAATGATTACCACACAAACATACACTTATACACACAATAATGAGAAACATGCAGGCATGCACGCACATGCACACAGTAGACACACATGCACAGACGCACATTTACACATACAGACACACACAAACACTAGACACACATGCATTAACACACACACACACACACACACACACACACACACACACCTCTCTACAGCTTGTCGTATGTGTCTCATCCATGCATTCCTCTCCTCTCTGGTGGTAGTGTGAACTTCATACATCTCCGGTCCCACTGAGGAGGCGGAGATAAGGAACATCCCTCTTTCCTCATTGGCTACTTCCCTAACGATGAGCTTCTGCAGAGGTATCACAGGAGGCTTCTGGTCCTGAACGAGGGGAAAAGTTCAAAAATAAGCCGGAGAAGAATGTAGTGAAGACAAGTTTTGAAAATATTCTTCAGCTTGAGGCTTACCACAGCAGCAAATATGAAGCGCTGGTCTTTCTCTTGCAGGAAAACCAGAACATCTGTGAGCAGAAGAGCCAAAGTGTCTGGAAGGAGAGACGTAGTTAGTTCATGTCCTCTAAGCCGCAGTGGGAATTAAGACCCCCCACTGGTTTACTAGTGGCTAGGTGGCTAGTGTGATTTTCCATAGACATATATCAACTAAACAAAGCAATAGATTCTGTTGAACGTCATCTTGCGGTACCCACAGTTACATAAGCAATTATGAGATTCATACATTTTTGAAACTTTTGAGGGAAAAGGCTTGGCAACAAGATTGTGTACTTAAAAGTTACAGAACTACATTTCCCATGAAATGTCCTCTCTGTAAGGAGTATACGAAAATGATAGCGCCCTTTTTCTGGTGGGCTAACTATCGCTAGCTATAAAATGTGGTGCAACGTTAGCTAGTAGGTTTACTTGCAGGCTAAGTGATGTCTTGTTTTGCTCCAGACTGCCATCACTTCCAAGTCCAAATCTTAGCTTTGCATGGAAAGTTCCCCGCTACGTATTTGGAACATTCCAAACTAGGAAGTTGTGCCTTGTTCGTATCGAATGGATGACATCGACTTCGGCTCCCTTTGGCCTTTCAACTAAAATCCATTATTAATAGTTACAAAAACACAGGCAAGTCTGAATACATCAAAGGGCAGAGACTCACTCGCTCTCTCATACACACCTTTTAGTCTGCCAGTAGCAGTCTTCCAGTAGACCAGCCCTTTGTGCTGTAGGTCCCTGTGCTGGCTGCGCAGGTCCTGCTTGCGGAACACCTTGCCATTCTTCAGCTTGGCAAAGCTCTTGTTCTCCAGCCGTGTCAGCACCTCCTGCAGCTCCTGACCCCTCTCATACTTACTAACACTCAGGTCCACTGCTGCAATGACATCACGGATCTGAGCCACGGCACATGACAAGTCAGAGTGTTCCTGACTTCCCTCTGTGGGTGGAAGAGGCAACACAGAGGTTATAACTAAAGATCTTCGTCCTTGATTATGGAGAACTGTTGGCGATTGAAATCAACAGAAAATAAAATATTTACAAGTGTGTTTAGAACACAGTACAGTTAACATACTCTGAGTGTACTGTAATATCCTTTCCAGCAGTACTGGGTACTTGGTGATGCGTTGAGTGACAAGCAGGATAAATTCTGGCACCTCCCTCCGTCTGACCAGAGAGTTATTGCTCTGTTGCTGTGAGAAAGAAAGAGGAGGAATCCACACAAACATCAGAACATCAAAAGTTCTTTCCAGATGATAAACAAGTAAACTGGCATAAAGAAATAGCATTTAGTAGAATTACAGGAAAACGTGTACAAAGAGAAAAAGCACAAGAGGCCTTGGAGCAGGTGGTTACCTTGACAAAAATTTGGAGCTTTTTGTTCTGTTGCTGCAGCTCTTTGAAGACATTGACAGCCTCAGTGTGGTGACTACAGAACTCTCCATACACCTGCTTCATCTTCTCAGCGTTTTCATCTGAGAACTGAGACAGAAATAATCATAGATTGAGTGTATGTGTATGTGTGAGTAGGTGTGTGTATAGTTGTGTGTGGCTGTTCAGCTCCCCCCACCTGCTGAAGCAGTATGTCCCCGATCCGATGGATGAGGTAATTCCGGGGGTTTTCAGGCTGGGTGGTGGCCTGCCGGCGTTCCTGCAGCGCTCCAAAGAGGTTCCTGTGGAAGAGCAGCAGGGGATCCAAGCAGGGGAAGATCCTGGCCACACAGTCCCAGTCCAGCTGCAGCTCCTCCAGCATGCCTCTCCTGAACACCTCGGACATGACCGTCAGGGTTTGGATGTGGTGCAACTCCGTCTGCATCAGCTCTATATGGGGGAATACCAAGATAAAATACGATGAAACTAACCTTATTGATCCCAAAAGGGGAAAGTTGGTCATTGCAGGAGTGCAGGATGGGATATAAATACTGGCTAAAAATATTTCTTGCTATGATATCTATTGACACACTGACAGATGTTTGTGGAAATTAACAGTCCAGTGAAGAACATACATGTACATTGTTAACGATCTTCATCATCACAGAGAGAGAGAGAGAGAGAGAGAGAGAGAGAGAGAGACTGGGAACAATTAAATAGTTAGCGCTGTATCGTCTCACCGTAAATGACATCCTGTCGTTTTATGGTGTGCTTGTTGTGTTGCCTGCAGAACTCTGGACTGACTGCAAGACTCCATGACTCCACCTCCAATCCCAGAAGGTCAGCTGATAGGTCGCTCAGCAGGGGGGCGTCAACTGCATCTGTAGGAACAAAACAATGAATCATGTCTGCTTGTAAATGAGAATCCACTCTACAATCATTCTCAACTGTCCGGCATCAAACCTTTACCAGGTTAAATGTTTACAACTGAATAAATAAAGAACGACATTAACTTAACATCAATGTTATTATATGTATGTATATATATGAAATGAGAACACAAGGTCGGCCTCCTCACCGTCTGTGGTGATGGGAGGGTCGGTGGATGGGGGTGTTGCTGTGATCGGTGCCCCGTCCTCAGCCAAAGAGCCACTAGCCCAAGCAGTCACACTGCTCTCACTGTCCACCCCGACTACAATTGTACTGCAATTGTAGAAAAACAAAGTCAGTGCTTGTGTGTGTTGGTGCATGAGTGTGTGAACTGGGGTTTGACTGGTATGGGTTTTTGAAGGAAGATACTGATATTTTTAGACTGAGGTTGCCAATAGCAGATTTTGTGCCAATATTCAATAACATTAAATTGTATTCTTGTCAGGGTGGAAAAGCCTCTGAAACAGCAGATAGACAGCTAAAATGACGATATCGACCCACATATGGTCACCCACCTGGTGTCTATAGAGATGGAAAGGCTCTTGGAGAGAGGGGCTACGGTTTCTCTCTTCTCTCTAGTCATTGTGGGGAGCGAAGAGGAGGAGGAGGAGGAGGAGAAGAGGGAGGCTGGAGAGTTATCTTTCACAGAGTCTGGAGAGGAGAAAAGGAGCAGGAGCCAAGACAGAGAGCAGGAAGAGGGATCAGTCAGAATTTGGAGACTTTGCCATTCCAAAAACAAATAATCCAAATGTCTGTTTAGTGTTCAGATGCTGTGTTTATGTTTAAGTGAAATAGTTACGATATTGTAAAGCTGTGAAGAGGTCTGCATTTGTCATGTTTCATTGTTAGGGAAAAGGTTTACATTCACGTCAATATCTTTAAGTACATGAAACACAAAAGTACGCTGATCTTGTGTGACCTTGACTCCTGTGGCAGACATCAAAAATCCGACGAAGACACATAACTTAACATCATGAAATAAAATTACCCTTTTGGTTCACGTGAGAGAAACACTTACATTTACCTATACACGCGCACACACACACACACACACACACGATTGTGCAGGAGTGTGCATGTGAACAAACACACAAACACACACACAATCCACCGATCCCCCACTGGGAAAGATTAAAATTTAACTTTTTAACATGGAAAGAACAACAGGGAACTAGGGAGAGGGGGAGGAGAGGAGCAATGGCTTACAAACACTACAGGAGATACAAGGGAGGACAGGTGAAAAGAAGTGAGACGAAGACAGCAGGAGGTCGCTATAGGAGAGGGGAGAAGGGAGAGGGAGCAGTACTTTCTAACTCACTCTGTGGGAGAGACGAGGCCTTGCTTTTCAACATGGATGCATTCCTTTCCTGAGGCTTCTGAGGACACACATAATCATATTAACATCAGCAGCTGCAAATGATGATGTTGTTTGTGTTTTTAAAGTGCAATAAAGATCAAGTTATCATTACACTATTGTTCAAAATCAGTCAACAATGGATTTAATTTGCAGTAAAAATCCATTCTTGGACACTCTTACACTGTTGTATATCATCAATCTGCGATGTTCAATGCATTCCAGTGTTTTTGTGATGAAGTGTAGCCAAAAAAGTAAATCACGACACTTTGGTGTTTGGTGTGAATTACAATAATTTTTGATGTTTCTCTCAACTTGCCTCGTCTACTTCTACTTCAGTTAGTGATTTCTTTCTTTGCCCAGAATGCCTTTTGACAACCCCCAGAAAACATGCCTGAACTTGTTGTATTCAGCTGTCGGTTATACACACAGCTGGAGAGAGCAATAATAAAGCTATATTTTTAACAGTGCTAGAGTGTTTTAGGCTGGACTTTTCCTTTAAACTACAATTTGAAATGATTCATTATTCTTGATTGTAGTGGTCTGAGGTCAGATGAGGTGTGTGAGGCTGGAGGTTACCTTCCCACAGGCTGCAACAGACTCTCGACAGCCCTTATGGACATTCAGGAAACAGTCTGCAAACAGAGGCACATCAAATCCCAGTTCACCCGATGAGTTAGTTGACTGGCAGAATTACCACAACCCTACTCCATGTACACAAGGTTGTTAAACTGTCCCTCTCTTCAAGACACACAATTGATGTTGATTTAGGAAGAGGAACAATGTTGACTTCATTGCTTTTAACAAAACATCAAGACTGCACGTGCTGAGATTTACGCAAAACTTAAATAACTCTACAGACAGGACATAAAACAACAACAGTACAGACACTGTCCTTCCTACTCACTGGAGCACTGCAACAGCTCTTTCCCAGAAACAGGCTTATCACAGGCCACACAGAGCGAGAGACCAGATGGAGAGACGGGAACAAACTGGTGTCCATTAGTGGTTCCTGACTTCTCTTTTCCCTCCTTCACCTCTTTGCCCTTCACCTGGAAAGCAAGTCATAAATACTGTCATTCAGCAGACATTTACGGTAGTTAATGGCACAATATCATGTTCAAGTAAAATCAGATGACTACATGACGGAATAGTAGGCAGAGAGAGGCATATATATCAGCCTGAACAGCTCAGTCAGTAGAGCTGGGGACTCTCAGGGTCGTGGGTTCAAGCCCCACTTAGTGTCAAGTACCTTTGTAAGTCACTTTGGATAAAAGCGTCTGCTAAATGACTGTAATATAGCAGCCATATCCATGCTAACACACCTGTTTAAGTGGAGTTGGTCGGGATAGAGGGGCCTCTGAGTCAGCTTTTGTCTATTTACTTTGTTAAGATCCACAGGGACCAGGTTTGTTGGTCTTCAGGGGGAAGCTAGGGGACTCCTTTGTGTGTGCAATAGAGGGATGTATATTTTCTTCTCAAACTTTACAAGGAAGTCCAAGAGCGTGTGTGTCTGTGCATGCAAGCAAACATGTACTCAAACACACGCACACGTTTATGAGAAAGATAGAAGTATACTATGGAATGTGTTTTGGTTCCTCGTGCTGTGTTGGGGGTCTGTGCATTATGTAAGAGGATATTTTCACTGTGTCCTGTTGCTAAGGTCTGAGGAGAGGGAATTTTCTCTCTCACCAAATAAAGGCACCATGCACACAATGCCTCCCCAGCACAGGAATTCTGCCCAAGCCTGTCTGAGAGGGCTTCGGCTGAGCGGTGATAACCCTCTTACAATGCTAGTTTAGGAGGCCTTTCAATTATGACTTTTTTTTTTTACTTCTGCTATTTAATCACATTCAACTGCTTTGAAATAAAATCACAGCCTCAAACTGTAGGAACCATATTTTCCACCTCACCTTGGTCTTGTTGCGTGTGCTGGACATCCTGCTCTTGAGGAAGCTGAAGGTCCGGCTGACTTTGTATTTCTCTGACTCGACCTTGGAGGGGATTATATATTTATCCCACTCCTCATCCTCGATCCTGTTTCAGTGTGAACATTTCAGTCAAGAAGTCGTCATAACAAATTACATCATTTTGGCCTATGGAAAACAGCAGCATTCAAGCCTAAATTGGGCGCCCTTACTACTGATGATCACCTCACTAGCTTCAACACACTAAGTTCAACAATGAGGGATGTTGGCGCCATGCTGCAACGGAAGAATGTCCAGACCGTAGTCTTCCAGGACCCCCATCTACAGACCATTCCTCTTAAGAACATGCTTGGCATGCTTGGAAGTTTTGAACTAACAGTCACTAATAGTCTATGCTATTTATAGTATGACCTTGGCAAGGTGCAATTAATAATGTGTCAGCTATCCATGGCGACTTATGCTAGTTACAGTCGACATTCCAGGTGAAAGGCAACGATGACAGAAAGCAGAGAGGAGAAATACATGCAGCCCCACATCAACCAAATAGTTTAGACTGACATTACAACTGTTAGTAGGGGGTACTTTTGAAAATTAATTTCTGACCAAAAACACCTGCAAGGAAAAGATGTTGTTATTGGATGAGTTGGTGCATGATTTTACAACAGGGTTAGAATGGGTTAAGCTGGGCCACGTCTGTGGCCTAGGCTGGTGCACATGCATGGCAGTGAGGCCATTTTGGTGATAACATACTCTTTGAGGAACTCTGTGAGGGTGAGGTGTTGGAGCGATGCGCTGCTCTCCTCCTCTGCTGACTGGGCCCGCTTACGGAAACCCAAAACCCTGCATGGATATAACACACCTTAGACCTGGTTGCTGTAGTTTGGTCCATTAGGAGACTAAAGATGTTACTACCCCCCACCTGGAGGGGGACAATAGGTAAGCCCTACTCATGATCCGTGGGTTTACAAACCAATACTAAAAAGTCTTTTTTAAATCCTTATGGATGGAACAGTGGGATAACTACAGGTTTTACATAACTGGGGACATGGATATTTGAACTAAATACTGTTGGAGTTAACAATACTATAAAATGTTAACAAATGTTAATGTCAGGATTTTTATATATAGAAATCGCCTGGGGCAACATCTACATTTTGTTAAATATGGATGCACGTACCATGTGGATGTTGTCAGAGTGGCAGCTGAATCAGTCTAGGCTGGTGTGATCTAACACAATAATCTGATGTGATAATCCACTCATCTATCATTATCTAACATGAGATTTCCTCTGTTAGCAATGCATGTTTTCTAGCAAATGAAATGTCTTAGAGCATGTATTAGATCAATTGATGAGTCAGTTAGATGAGATAAACCATGGATATGAATGCAATGCTGATGTGCATGATGTTAAAGAAAATAAACACTATTTGCCAAAAGGTGGAACTGTAAAACAAATGTTAAGTCAATACATTTGGTGACGTCTATATCATACATACTGTAAATTCAATATCAATGTTATGGTCTGAAAATGAGCTTGATGTTTCTGGGGTCTGAAGTCCGGGAAAGCCCTGAGTCCGTCTGTTCACTCAGGGCTATTTTGAGGTTGCAATCAGAGCGTATTCTGGCCCCCAGCCTTGTAACAGGAAGTATGTCACATCCTGCCCAGCCAGACCCCAACCACTGGATACACACACACACACACACACACACACACACACACACACATCCACGACAACCTCTAACCGCTGGTCAACATTGGTGCCTAAAAAGAGAGGATGTCTGTTCTAAAATCTGAGCAAGGCCCTGCAAATTTTACTGAATCTAGCCCGAGCTCATGAAATGACAGACTGGTTTTACCTCTTTTCCCTAGGAGTCTCGGTCAGGCTGAACGCTCTCTGCTCTGTAGTGTAGAGGAACACAGAAGGGCAAATGAGTAAGCCAGGGACATGTTATTGATATTTCATTTCAACCAGTTTGAAAACAGTATTGCTGATTACATCAGTTTAGGGGTTTCAAAACCATCATCCCCAAAGAATCCCCCTGAAAACAAAATCTAAATGATTCTGTGTAGAAGGTAAATATTAGAATCCTTGAAAAAGCCTCGGTCCAACCAACCCCTACAGAGAAAGAGCAAGCAGAGGAAAGAGTCTGTGTTGGAAAACCAGATGACAGCAGAGATGGAAAATCAAAAACAGCAGGCAAACAAAGCATGTACCCAAACAGAAACAAACAAAACAAGCCCCCCAGAGTAGGAACAAAGCAATCGTCCTTCAAATGCTGTATCAGTTTTATAGAGAGCATTTCTCCAAAGTCTCTGGACACAAAATGCACAACCTTACATATTCAGGGCTCTACTTGCAAGACATCATATCATGTACATGAGCATTTTAGATCCAAACGGTTTTAACCATTCATTTTTTGCAATCACATTGCCCAGGATGAAGCTTTGGAGAAAGTCTGCTCTTGAGCATCCAGCACTATGAAATATTGACTGCAGCACTCACCACCAAAAACTAAACCTGAAGATACACATAGGGCTGCACAATAATGGATAAAATTATCAATTATTTTGCAGGATTTTGTCATTGCAATTATTAATCACAATTCTTAGTCTTGATGTTTTTAGGAACAAAATTATCGTACTGGACTTTTTGAATCTCATATCAATATCGACTATTTTCAACTACATTCTAAGTGAAATGAAATGTTTTATTTGTTGCTGACATGACAATATTCGATGATTATTACTTGTGGGAACTAAAAAATATACAATTATACACAATTATTTGTGCAGCCCTTGACAGATAATCAACAGTTAGTCCCATGGTTCACCAAAAACAACAGCAATGAAACACACCGTAACCTACGGTGCCTTCACTGACCAGCCAAGTGTTCCTCGGTTGCTGTTTAATGCTATTCTTGTACTTACTAACTTGGTTGAGACGAGAGAGGGATTTAGAGAGAGATAAAGCCTGAAGGAGAGAACGACCGCTGCTGCTGAATGCACCATCTACACAGGACAAAGGATGGCCTTACTGAGCGGAGGTTATGGTGTACACGCACATACACACACGTGAGAAGTGGAGTGGTGTTGCGTCAAAGCAGAGTTGACACAACACACACATATACTTTATAAAAGTTGAATTTGAGTTATTTATGACACCTCTCTGGTCCTTCCTCTGTTAGACATGTGGCACATGTGTCCGTTCAGCTGGCCCCCGGGGACAGAGAGGTCAAATGGCACAGGGGTCAAAGTTCACTCACCTTCTGCCAGGTCAGAGATGGCTGCGTCTCGGTTTAGCAGTGGACGCGACGGCTTTGCCTTGGGGGAGGAGTAGGAGTAGGAGCGCAGACGAACCTCAGCTTCCTCTGGATTCTGGACAACAGAAGGAACAGATGAGGCAGCAGGTGAATGTGACGTCTACACATCCCACGTGGCAGAGCGGCAACGGAAAGTTCAACGGTTCAATCCTGCAAACAACTTGGAGAGGGTAGAGGGTAGAGGGCTGACAGATCCAGTCAATGTCTGACCTTTTATTGAGATATTGACTCCCTGTCTAGTCTTATCAGCTGGTGTTTGTCTGAATGGTATGTGTTGTGGGGATTTGCTGTGTGTGTTATTGTGCTTTTATTTGATGTGTTTTTGTTTTTATTGTGTTTTTACAGTAAACCCTGCTGCAAACCAAATTTCCCTTACAAGACAATGAATGAATGAATGAACTAACAAGCAAATAGCAAGCTGAGCAAGCTGTGGACTGACTGCTAGAGACGGCTGATATGGATGCTTGACTATCAACTGGTTTCTGATGTTAGAAAAGAAGCTAGACTATCACTGCATGCCCTTCAGCAAGGCACTGAACATCAGCAGCATCCATTCTGCAGATAAAAGACTGTCTTATACGTTACATATAACTTTAGAAGCAAGCATATCAATCAATCTAAATCCAAACTCTTGTCTAGTGGGCAAGTAATTAAGACCATATCATAATTTATTGCATGGTATAACCTTCAACAGACGCTAAACTGTGGGCAGTCCACTACTTTTTAGCATTTTTTTTTCACACGCTGGGAAAGCAGAGAGGTTGACAGGAAAGGGAGACACAGGGGCGAAAGCTCTCCCGGGATTCGATCCTAGGTCAGTGAGGGCACATGTGATTGCTGAATGGCAAAAACACAAGATATAGTACGCATGAGGGGTTACCTTGGTAGACTTATGTGTGCTGTCGGAGTGTGTGCGGTTAAAGTCTGGTGATGCTTCAAAAGAGTCCCTCTCTTCTCCTGAGCTGGACTGATGGGCGGGCTGCTGCTTTGGAGATGAGGAGGGGAAGGAATGGCCCAGGATGTCCTCTTCTCCACTGTCACACTCAAGACTGGGACTATTCAGACACACACACAAACACATGCACGCACAAACCCTTATATTTTTGGCCTATCATTAGCTGGCAGTATGTTGAAACATGAATTAAATGACTGTTGCTGCTTCAGTCTGCATGGTTACTTTAGGTCCTACAGCCCTGAGGAAACTGAAAGGAATGTACAGAGCAACTTCAAAACACCAACGGCTCAATTGTGCTCAAGCTTCCTGCACTTCACCGTGATTGCAACCGCATTGTGATTGCAATGTCAAAAATTGCTTCGTGGAAATCTCAAAGAAATGATACTTCATCTTAATATGGGATAGCCATAGAAATGTGTTTCATTCCTTCAAAGAACAAACTTAAATCACACACAAAGCATCTAAATTGGTCTAACACTTGAATACACAGTTGCATTGCTTTCAGTTTTCAACCAAATCAAGGAATCAAATCGCCCGCAATGCAGCCTGTCTGCTCTTTCATTTTGTCTGGACCAAACTGTCACAAAATACTGAACCAATAATGAGGAAGCCGCATTAGAAGCTCTACAATTATAGATAACTTAAGTTCACATTTTGAGTGCCTTGTAATCCTATGTTTCATTTACAGCTTTTACTTTTTGAGCCATAAAGGTTAAATCCAGTGTATCAGCAGAGATGAGGCGTCTTACCTCAGGCCCCGGGTTGCCTCTGGCGGGTTGGTTCGTCTGTGACCGAAACCAGGAGACACTGGCAGCCACGGCTGGGTCTGACGCCTCTGTCCTCCCTCAAGCAAACGTAAGGCGGAGGCCAGGGGGGAGGAAGGAAAAGAAGGGGAGGAAGCAGAGGGAGAGGGGGGAGAGACATGAGGGGATGGTTCCCTGTGATGACCGATGGTGGAGCCTTGGATTCCCCTCTCCCCGTTTTGAGGTGGGGATGTGTGCCGGTTCTGGAGGCAGTGGCTTGAGTTAGTGGGACTCCCAGTGAGGGTGTCCCAGCATGGGCTGCCAACCTGGGCCACAGAGCCCACCTCCTCCTCCCCTGGAGAGCGGTACTTTATATCCATGTCATCAACCTGGAGCAGAAAAGTGAGAAAGTGAGGAAAATGACAGGAATCATTTCACTGACTGACCAGCATGGGTTGTAACTCCTCCAACAGACCAATAATCAGTTTTCTATGTTAAGTCTAGTTTTTTCCTTATTGTACATGACCAGCTGATGTCATCGACTCACACTAAGCAGAAAGCGATGGTGTTCCCTGTGAATTTTCACCCCAACTCACCTGGTCCACCAGCATGGTATTGGCGTACACTTGGTCTTTGCCGTGTATCATGGCTGACAATCTGGCAGCCGCAGCCAGAGTAGAGGACGAGGCCTGGCTCTCCTTTATCGACTGGCTTTTCTCTACAGAGAGGAAGGGACGGAGGGAGCCACAGAGGGAGAGAGGAGGGGATTTTTCAATATTACATTTGGTTTCCACGGCAACACCAAGTAACTATTCACAAACACAGGAAGTGATGTAGACATCCTGGGCAGTTGCATGTCATTGTTCGGGACTAGGAGTCTCAGAGCTTGTGTCGCGTCTTTGTGCTTTGAGTGTGTGCGCGTGGGTGATCTTTGCATGCACGTGAATGTGTGTGCATGCATTTATAAGTCTGAGTGGACGTCTAGGAGCATGTACACATTTTAGCCGCACCCTCCCATCTATACAGCGACTGAGTGGAAATAACCCCTGGTGAGCACACAGTAGCATTCAGAGGCATACTTTCTACACAGTAGGGTCAGTGTGACCAGTCCCCTGGCATGACTGTTTAACAGAGGAAAACACTCCTACTCTCAAAACATGCACAGCTCCCTCTGGGATGTTACACTCTACAAAACACTGCCTTTCCTCAACAGAATTTCTTAGAAAGTGTTTCAGGTATAAGAGAGTAAAATAACACACACACACACACACACACACACACGAAGAGGCTGAAGGACAACCTCACCAGTCACACCGCTCACTACAATGAACTTTTGAGGACACATTTTTGAAATATACTCAAGTACTGTGTCAGAACAATGAAGGAAATTCAAAAGAACGTTGTTAATGTGACTGACTTTAGACTTGGACTTCACTTTGACTTCAAGGAAGAATCCACCCACAGCTACTTTTACACCGTTATGAATCATCAATCTGTGATGTTCAATGCATTCTAGGAGTTATTGTGTAATTTACTTTTTTGGTGTAGCCACTTTCCCTCAACTTGCGCCTCCCTCTTGTACTTCAGTTAGTGATTTCCTACATTTCCCAGAATTACTTTTGAAAACCTCGAGGGAATGGATGTGAACTTGTCGCATTCAGCTGTGGGTCACACGTGTAGGTAGGAAGATGATAGTGATAACGATAACGGAGAGAGTTTTTTAGTCGAGAAAAATTAAGAGTAATGCCCCTTACTCAAAACGCAACATGTCTTGTGGCTGCATTGCATTATGGTCTATTGAGGCTACTGTCAGTGGAGAAATTGGTATCTCTGCTAGAAAGAAACCCTTGCTCTTTGATTCTGAGGGACTGACACCAAAACCTGACGTTTACATTTCTGCTATCAAACTCCAGTGTAGCTTCACTGGAAATATCCACGTTTGGCTCGTTATCCACGGGAATAAGAAAAATACAACAAACAACAAAACAGGCCCAACAATGCAAGGCCAGTAGCCATTTTAGGGTGAACTTAGATTGTCATGATTTTATTCTTCACTCTGCTACCTACCTGCCCCTGTGCAAGGAACTTTATCCCCAACTACTGTAGTGGAGCTACTAGGCGGCCAACAGTAGGAGATTGTGGTTGAATAACTGTCTGAATGTGAAGCAGGACATTGATGATAAAGAGCATTCACATTCAGCTAAACCTTCAGTGAATAAGTAAAGGTTAAAAAAGTTACAGTACCTGGAAAGTGAGTTTCTAACCACATTAGCAGCTGGCAGTAACAATGCAGTACTCATCAAGCTAACCAGTGGAGGCAGCCTCATTAGCTCAGTTATATTATGTTCCTAATGACAGTCTCACCTTACACTGGTCAAGCCATGCCTGCAACGATGCCAATGGCACAAACACATGTCTTTGAGACTGCTGCTTTCTACCTAGACTATTCAAGTATCTGTTAAAGGAGAGACTCAACAGTTTTCTTTGAAAACAGATCCATAGTTTATCTGTATCTACGCTGCCAGCACTGCAGAGAAGGTGAAGACAAGTCCGGCAGTTGTAGCAGAGAATAAATCAGACAGCCAATTGGCTGTGCTTCCTGTAGGCGGTGTGTCCAATAAATCTGAGAGGCAAACAGGGAGTCAAACAGACACTGACGAGGACAGCAGATGATTCCCGCTCCATCCACATCAGACATAACGGGATAGATTCAAGTCCATGTTGAACTACCACAGGATGCACAGACCACACTCCACATCAATCCTGAATCCCTAGAGCCCTGAATCATCCCTAGAACCACATTCTATCTCACAGATTAACTTAAATGTACTGCAAATTACTACAGTCTGAAATTAGTGGAAAATGGCAAAATATCAACCTACGACCTGGCCATCTATTGTTAAAACGCTATTGGGTCCTCTTAAGTTCACATGAAAACACGATCAACTTGAATCCAGATCCAGAATATTTAGACAAACTCATGTTAGACCTGCTATTATGCATTTTAGGATTAGTTTTGGTCCGCATCAAATCCAGAATGGATGTGGCTCAAACCGCCATTTGAAAGCAAATACTGGTCCATATAAACCCACTACAGGAACCTGATGGACAGGATTAATAGTTCAGGTCCTGGGGCAGGTCCAAACCCACAGCTGGCCTCCGAGGGCCCTATCATTCACACACCTCTGACCCATAAACAGTGTCTCAGTGAACATTACTGTCAGGCCCTGAGATCTGTGTTTAACATTAGTTAACTGGGAGAGGGCAGGCAGTTCATATTACTGACAAGTCAGAGCAGACCAGAATCAATCTATCTGCTGGAACAGTTCTCTTATCGCCGTGACCAAAACGCTGTCTGGAGCTTGCCATTTCAAAGTAAGTTTTAAGGAATGTAGCGCAGTAAGTGGGGTTGTTTGTATAGGATTTCGCTTGGAGAATGTAGGCTGCATGTGATATTCTGAACACGTCCCTGAGTGAGGGCCAAGCCTATACAGTAGCACTGCCTGGAAGGTAGCAGCAGCAGCACAGAGAGAGGGAGAGCTCCACAGAGACCCAGACAAAGACAGCAGTCAGTGCCAGGTTTCCAGACCAGGGCAGTTAAACAGAGTGTGACCCTTCCACCCGTGCACACCCCAGGGAGGGTGAGATCGAGGGAGGCAGGGTGGAGTGGGGGCAGGCCGGGCTGTCACAAGGAGTCTTTCTCAAGGTCGCCTCTCTTTGGGAGCTGCTAGCCTGCTTAAAAAGTGCGAAAAAATAGCTAAGATAAACACAGTATCATAATAGTTAACTGTGACAAACACCAGGGCTTGTTTATTATGAGTTTAAAAAGCTTATTTGTTCACGCTGTCACAGCTTTTATGATGTAAGTTGTACGTCAAGCAACGCACCAATCAAACGCAATTCTGGGGAGAGCTGGGAGAAATTAGGGGCAGAGTAAAATAACACGCTGTGCCTAAAAAAGATGAAAACGAATCACAATAGAGGGTCTGATTACCTTATAAAAGGGGAGAGGTAATTATTTGACTTAAATGTTCTGGAGGACGGCTTAAATCGTTAAAACAATTGTCCACCAGAATCCACAAACCCACACTGAGTTATGACACCTGTGGCCTAACAACCCGGTCCAAGCATCACATCATGTGCTCACGCTGTTTACATTTCAGTGTGTCACCCAGCCAGAGAGATCCAGGAAGAGGTAAATCCACAGCACAAACACCCATCAGTCCTGTGAAGAAATAAACTACGGCTCAGCACACCTGAAATCACATTCAACCTCACAGGTGCTTTGTCACACTAGGGGCAAGTTATTCCAGCTAAGTGGGCATTTCAAAAATGTATTCCCCTCAAAATTTTACATTTGGTTACCGTAAAAAAGTTTATATAGTGCAGTGAGATCTACTCCTCAAATGAATAGCATAGTGTGTGTAAAATTTGGTAACGTCAATCACAATTAAGAAGCAATAATGTGGATAAGCTGCTCAAAGTTTATGGTGAAAGATGAGGAAAAGACTACTGGAGTTGAGCCATGACACAGGCATGGCAGTAACTTGATCTCGCTTTCTCTCTCTGTCTCTCTCTCTCTCCCTCCCTCCCTCTCTCTCAATGAACACACATACACTCTCACACACATGCAGTGAACTGTTTAACCACTGCAGTCAGATTTTACACCATTTAAAGCATTCACCTCCACTCTCCAGGGGCCAATGATCAAACAGCATGCTTGTATGCCAGTGTCAAGTGCTAGGATCAACCTGATTTTGGTCAAGTTAACCGTGAATTGGCAGTAAGATCTGGAGAACACGGCACTCCGGGGCCAATGACATTTCAATGGCAGACACAAATCAAGAAAAGATTGTGATCATCGTCTGAGTGTAAACCTGTGACAGCATCCATGAGGCATCCATGCAGTGAGGTGTACCACATGACGGAGCCCAGCAGTCACATGAGGGCATGACACCACAGCAGGGTTTGCTCATGTACACAACAGTGTGGTCTGAAGATGTCAAAAGCACCGAGCCACTCAATAAGCCAAGAGTGGACATCTGACATACCCCAACATACTGTCAGAAACCAGGTTACATCATCAGCCAGCGTGTAGTTATCTGATAGACTCAGTGCTGCAGTGGGGGCCTATGAGAAAGTATGTGTCATAGGAACAGGCTAATTTTAGCTTTATTGTCCCAGAGTGAAGGGTGAAACCTGTCTGCCAGGAGGGCAGTTTGTGGTATTTTGTCCAGTCTTTCTAGGAGAGAATTTCACTCCACTGGATTTGTGACTGTGCCATAATGTAACTATGAGAGAGATGTAACTAAAAAAACACTGCATGTTTAAAAGTAGTTATCACTCTCTCTGTAATCAAACCACATCCGTCTAATATCTGTCAAACACTCTATTATTATTACACATTAATCAACATGTCAGCGACACTTGTTTTCCAGGGACGTTTGATTGTCTGCCAAAGGAACATTTACTCAATGAACAGAAACTACAAAGAACTACAATCGAGGTGAAACGAAAGCAAAATGGCTCTTTATGAATCAATGAACTGAAATTCCCACGTCTGTGAACCTATCGATTCTTATTTCTCCACGTTACCTTTTTTTCCTGTCTTCCTGCGTATCCTCATCTTGGGAAAAGAGGGCCAGGAGTAGTTGAAAGGAGAGTCAGAGTCTGAATCCATGACTTGCTTTCCTCAAGAGATCTTGACCCAAACAGCTCTAGGTGTGAAATAAATAAAATGACCAGCGCCTCAGTTTATATCCATTTTCTAATGCCTGAACAGACTGTGGACTAGCGGCAGCATTCGCTCTCCTTTTTCCAGAGCCCCACTGGAGACACACTGACACTTCAAGAGTGAGCCAGCATGTTCCCCCATCTACCCCAACTACCCCTCCCCCTAAAATCCTCCCCTTCCCCCT